>JABEEJ010000037.1:0-75991 GCA_013363135.1 Fusarium brevicatenulatum | reverse complement strand
ATATAATAGCTTTTAGCTTTTTAAAAATTAAAGTTATTTAAAACGACTATTTAAAATAAATACTATAGTTTAAGTAAATAGTAAAGTATAGCTTAAACTTTCCTAAAGTATAGCTAATTGTTTTATAACTTACAAGACCTGTTATATAGACTACTTAGCTAATAGGGATTTCGCTAACAAATACATTGCCTCATTACCACCTCCCGGCCCGAAGCATCAGTAGACATATACCCTTAGTCAATTATCCGTCAGATAGGCTCTGGAAGCTGCAAACTCGAGGCAAGACCACGCTGTCTTTATTAAAGCCGTCAGAGTCATTAGTAGTCTTACCCCTTGCACTTCTGCCAGAATTACTGGTAGACGTTAGTTCTCACTAGTAAGAGAGTGTCCTTATTTCTCCATTTGCGAAGGCTGTCATGCTGGCGCCATCCAGAGCCGAGGACTAGGCTATTTGTTTTTCGAGATTTCCTTGCTGCCGGAGGGACTCCAGACTGCGATGCTGTGCAGCTTCTGCCTGTCGGCCCCGCGATTCGAGCGACGACGTGAGAAGCTCTACGAAGCTGTCGATACAGGAAACTTTGACGTATTTTTTGATTTTGCCGTAAAGTTCGCTCGAGTTCCTGCTTGTCCACGCACCGGCGCTGGGCAAAACGTCAAGTGGTGGGGTTATCGGAGTTTACTCTTTTGCGAAGAATGCTATTACGAGTTCATAGCCGAGACCAGACTGGGTTACTCCCTACCCTTAAATGAAACTATGTATAAGGAGTACTAGATTTGCCAGATCTTGTCACCACGGATGCGTGGGCTGTGGAAAGAAGTTTGCGAGGCAGGGCCGCCTGGATCTGCAGACTCGGATAATGCATTAGCCGAGTTCAAGTCATTTGCGGCCCCTAGAATGAGCGTCTACGACCAGACGATACGGCAGATTGAATTCTTGAAAAGAATGCAGGGAATTAAGAACCAGGACGCTGCATTTCAAAGCCTCATGAGTATACAGTATCAAGGGATAGGAAGCATTGCTTGTTGGGGATCTCAGGGCAATCAAAGGTATGGCAATAACTCGATAGGATGGTGGGATAATAGATACGATGCTGAGGCAAGGAGGCGTCTTGATGTTATGAACAGTGGGTTTAGAGATGCGCAGAGCATGACACGGGAGATGGTGAGGCTCAGAGGTGTTTGGGACATTGTTGAATAGTTTTACCTATTATAATATCAAGGCAGTCTACATTATCGGATACCCAGTCTTGTACTGGCTCGTTAGCATTACTTAGTACTTTCTTAGACAGTTTAATAGCATTAGATAGTTCAGGGACCTCAAGATCAATCCAGTATAATAAAAACTGGTAACCTGGTGTTTCTTCCACTTCACTGAAGGACCTCTGTCTCCGAGTTAAGATAAAGTATTATTACACACTCGTCTTTCGACGAACTCGGAAGCGAGGCTTCATCCCAGCGACCTGAGATGCTACTCGCCATAAGCGTTGTGGCGGTGGGGCTAATGGCACAATATCATAATTAAAGATCAAGTATGCCAGTAAAATCTTAAGCTCTGTTGAAGCAAAGAAACGGCCCGGACACGCATATCGACCGTGGCCGAATGTTGTATACTCGGGACTGGTTGTAACCCAGCTATGCCTGGTTCTTATTCCCGAAGACTTCTCCGACTGGCCATGACCTATCTCGCTGAATCGAAATGGATTATAGTCGTTCGGATTGGGGTAGATGTCCTCGTCGTGATGTATACCGTAACCAGGAACGCCCAGAATAGTGCCATAAGGGAGATGTAACCCTGTTGGAGTGGTGATACCATCTGGTTGGACCACTTTGCGGACGACTGTGATGAAGTTGCCGTTATTCAGTCGTTCAGACTCGCGCATAGCGGAATCCAATTTCGTCATGTCGGCAACTGCACCCCTACTCCAACACCCGCCGTGGTGGGCGCGGACATCGTTGATCTCACGCACAAGCTCGTCAATGTGCTCTGGATTCTTGGTTATATCGTTAAGAGCATTCAGAATAACGAGGGAGCTTGTGTGGATGCTGGAGAAATTGACTATCATCAGACGACGAGCAAGTGCGTAGGGTTGGGAATGTTGCGGATCATCTAGCATCTTGGCTTGGTGAATGGACCACTGAAGAAAGTCATTGGGCTCTTCAATCTTTGTTTCATGGCCCTTTTGGCCTAACTCGTGAAGAGACAGCCGGCGTGCCAGCTCTGTCTTCAGGATCCCATAGAACTGTGCTAGGTGTATCCTATTCGGAATCGTCAGGATTAGGGCCAAGATTGGTCGTAGTGGCCTCCATGCCAGCCGCAACAACATGGCAGACAGCGGGACATCCTGAGTGAACGCAAGGCTTGAATCTTGCAGTATTTTGTTTCGACAAAATGGAGCTCCGAGAAACACGCGGCCAACAACTTGGGCAATCATGCGCTGCACCGTCGGCATCGCGTCGATCTCCTTCCATTTGTCACTGTCTAACCCCCACAGCTCGTCAACGCTGCAACGAGTTTCATCGTACATGATTGGGATCAAATTCCCCGTTTCCCGCGTCAGTTTTGTCGAAATCAGATGCACATGTAGGCTGTCATGTGCAAGCTTCGATCCGGGAATAGTGTGGTCTGTCTCTAAAAAGTCTGCGAAGAGTTCGTGGGCATCCACGACCGAATTGGGCTGGTCGGCAAGCCATTGTGTTTCTTTAAAAGGTAGAAAAACAAGATCGCCCAGTCCAAGTACGGGTAGGATTGTGTAGGTATGCTTCTGGGACTTGTACATGGATGCCAGGGTGGTCTTCAGCGCTAGAGTGTTGCGCCAGCGGGCGCGCGCTTTGGGGAAAAACCATTGGTCTGGTTCAACTCCAAAGACCGTTATACTCTCGGGGAGCTTTGAGGACGATGGCAACAAAGCTGTTTGGACTGCGCCGGAGAGGACAAGAATAACAATAACAGCAATAATAATCCAGACTATATGCCGAGTCTCAGTAAGACTATCTGACGAATGGGGTGTAAGCATGTCTAGACGTCTGACTGAAGGGAGTGTTATTTCAAGATAAGGAAGCAAGACCAATTGTCACTTCTAAGCGTTAATATAGATCTCCATACATTCCGATAAGCATCCGCCTGCCATTCAATAGCCTCAGACGATAATTATAAGTTCCTGGTTCCTTTCCCTATCTGGCAATGTCCCGAGTTACATTGGCTGGTTGTTCTTGTCATCTCTTAACTTGCAGAACTCTTTCAGTCACTACTTCGGCTGCCTTCGTAAATCTGTCGTTATCATTGGACACCACGACTGGACGTAAAGTGCTTAGAAATCATCGAGTCGGTGTTAGTCGGTGTTAGTCGGTGTTAGTCAGTGCAATGGTCTGATTGGTTCCTAACCAAGGTAAGCGATCTACTGGTGTATCGCAGCCAAGGTGCTTCACCATTCGCAAAGTGGATACCGAACAGTTCATGCCTTCTTTTAAGATCGTAGAATACGAGACAAAGATGTCGCTTGTATACCAGACAATGTTCTGGCGTGTGGGGAGGCTCGTTTCCCTACTTCCGACTCTTCAACATAAATCGTCCCCCACGACACTACCATGACACAAATTCAAGAGATCCGTAATAAGCTTATTGGCTCGTGGTCTCTTATCTCCAGCCGAACAGAGATTTACGACAGCCCGGATGTTAAACCAAGTATTCTGTACACCATCGGGAAGGACGCACACGGAATTATCATGTTCTCTCCGGATGGATACGCCTCCACGCAACTCATGAGACCTGGAGCCATCAAGTGGGAAAGCAGCAATTTACTGGACGGCACTGCCGAGGAGCTGGCGGATGCAACTCGGCGCTTCTTGGCTTACGCTGGCACATTTGATGTTGAAGCCCGAGGAGACGAAACATTGATATATATCAACGTGGACATTTGTTCTTTCCCAAACTGGCTAGGCGATAGACAAGAAAGAGTCGTGAGACTGGAGGGTGAGGTCTTGAAACTGACCCCCCCATCGTTTATAATGCAAGTAGGTTCTCAATTCGAAAGGCAACAGCAAGTTACCAGGGCATCAAACTGATTAGTTCATTCCTGTTCTTCAGGGAAAGATAGCTCAGCCAATCTTTGAATGGAAGAAGATGGGTGACAGGAGTGATTTAAATTCAGGAGGGGTTGTTGTTGGTTAAATGTGATCCAGCATAAATTTTCGTTGTAACATTTACTTGTTTCCAACACCCTTGTCATGTACGTTAATAGAAGATACTCACTGCGCTTTGAATCTATCTGGTTCTCTGTCAATAGTACCTCCACTACCTCAGGAATGCCACCCTCACGTCTCCCCTAGGAAATAATGTAATCTCAGTGACCATTCGGGGTCGATTCTGCATGTACCTCTCCACGAGCTCGGGCTCGCCTGTTCTTCTGAGCCATGGATTTACTTGCTTTTCAGCGGTCCCAACTTCATCCATCCGCAGCTCGAGTCGACTAAAACGTTGGAAAAGTCGGACCAAAGTATAGCTCATCTCCATCAACACCAGCTGCTGGCCGAGGCAGAAGCGAGGGCCCCCGTGAAATGGTACAAATGCCCATGGTCTTGGGAACCAATTGTCCCACCGTTTCGGACACCATTCATCAGCCGGAGGGAAATCCTCCGGGCCAGAGGAGTATGCCTCTGGATTTATATCTGAATTTTTAGACCGTTAGATGTATTTGAACTGAGGGAGCTGAAAAGGGTATACTCACGCAAAAGGTGATTGGAATAGATAATACCTGTTCCTTTGAGTATGCCGATAGGATCGTTCCCAAGTGGTCCTCCACCTCGGGGCAGTGAGGTATCCTTCAGGCAAGCGCGAGTGTTGAGCGGAACTGGAGGATAGAGGCGAAGTGTTTCGTTAATGATGTTGGACAGTAATTTCATATCCTTAAGAGTCTTGTATTCGGGTTCACTGTTGAGACCGATTTGGGCCTCGATTTCCCGACGCAGATCCCTGACGACATCCGGGTGCCGTGCTAACTCATAGAGCATCCAGGTGAATGCCATGGCTGTATTATCACGGCCGGCAAACAAGGCGGTAAGTAGTTCGTCGCGCAGGAAGCGGCGGTCAGTGGAAACCTCGGCGGACGCCCGAAGTAAGTTGTAGCCGGGATCTTTCTTGTGAGGTGTTTCTCCAGCTTCTTCCGCTTTGATTTGGTTGACAGTTTCCATGATGATCGGGTCCATGAAGGATTCCATGTATTCCAGATCTGCCTGATAACAGCTTCTCGGCACGAGAAACTTGAAAGGCTTCGATCTCTCCCTTTGTATCTTGCAGTGTCGGAGTCGCTCAAAGCTCTCAGAAAACCTGTTCAAAGGCCTCTTCAGTGTATCTAGACCTACGCCGAGCGTGAAGTCGGCCGAGACATCCAAAGTAAACCTAAGAAACAAGTCTTTTATTTCCACTGTTTGACCGTCTGTATCCAGTAGTGGAAGGAGATTCCGCACATGGCGTTCGAAGCACTCCAGGTCACTGATGCGCTCTCGATAAAAGACTGGCCGAAGTCGTGTTCGGGCTTCATGCCAGGCCTGACCGTCTGAATTAAAGATGCCTAATTCCCAAAGATTTGTTAGCGGATGCCACTAATCATAGGAATCAGTAATAAATGAACGTAGACCATACTGTGCCCGAGCATGTCAACCCAGTCATCTTTGAACTCGTTCCCCTTCCCGAAATCATCGAACTGTGTTGCGAGTATCGCCTTTACGTTTTCTTGATCCGCCGTGATGATAATTCTTTGGCCTGCAATTGTAGCCTCGGCAGTGTAAGGACTATCATGGTTTTTACATAAACGCATAAAAGTGTCGTTCCAGAACTTAAGAGTCTCATCGCTGGTCACGGCACTGCGTAAATCGACAAGGAATGACAAGCCTACACCGCCCGCCTTGTCAGTTACTCATCTAAGTGCATAAGGTCGTGTATTTGTTCTTCTTCTTGTGATGTGCATACCTAGTGGAAGCCGTCCTCCATATTGGGGTGCTCGACCTCCGTGTTGTTTGATTTTGGCTTCGTTACGAACATGAACAGCATAGCAACTTGCCAGCAACAGCCCTGCCATAAGACAAAAGAGCCACAACCAAGGTAGGCTGTAAAACAGGCCAATTGCAGCAGAGAAAATCGTGGAAAACATATCTTCAAGGTAGAGTACTTACCCTATTCAGATGAAGTACGGTCTTTGAAAAAGGGGGAAATTACGATATAGATAGACCCGAGATGAGCTTACCACTTGTAAATAGATTTCTAACTGACCCGAGGATTCTTGCTGCCTCACACTGTTCGGAATCAATCTACCGGTCAAAGATCATCCAATTCCTCAGATTGAATCTTCTGGGTACAAGTCGGATGCAGAAACGTGACACTTAGTCGGTGTTAGTCGGTGCCGGTCGATAATTGGATCACGATACGAAGAAGCAATCTGATGGGGAATTTCCTTTTTGTGGATTCCAAGTATGTAGGGGGGAGCGACTTGTTAATACTGTCTAGCAAGTGGTGGGTCAGTATCTATCCCGCGGTGGTAATTGTAGATTTACATAAAGTGCGTATGTAATATGTATCTCTATGAAACTTCACTGCTTACGACAAACCAGCCATAATCATGTCACATGCACATTCCCTTATTACGACAGCCAACAGGTACCCAAGCCGCCAGAGAACATGTCTGTTGGCATTATGGCTTTGGCTTCTGGTTTCTGCCAAGATATTCAAATGTGTAAAGCATGCATCAAGGTTTCAAATCCTGGGTCAATTGAGGTCTGATTCAAGGTCCTTATTGGCAGACAAAACTTAAAAGAAGAGTCGTGCCGAACATAGACTATAGAGAGGGAGCTTATTCATGTCATTTCAAGTCAAGCGGTGCGCTGTCCCCTCCCTGACAGCGGGGACGATCTAGTCGACAACTCTCATTGGATCCTCCGGTCCTTAGGGTTATTACTTGTTGGCTGGGAACACTGCCCTGCCGGCCTTCTTACTTGCCTCAAGGGCAGTCGAGAGTCCAAATTGCGTCGAGACTCCGTCGATGCGGTGAACGCTGTTGATGTTCTTGACCAGAGTGATCTGGTAGCAGGTGGCAGAGCCTTGACGGGAGGAGATGGTGGCTGATGCGAGGAAATACTTCCAGATCTAGGCATCTGGTTAGTTACAGTTGCTACGACGGAAAACATTCAACTGACCTTGAACCATCTCGGTCCGTACTTGGCCGTGACGTCGGCTTCGTTGGCCAGCCAGTTCCGGTACCAACGCCAAATTGTGGCCGAGTAGTGAACGCCAATGGTGTCCACGCTGAGCATCATTAGCAGGTCTCCCACGCGTGTTGGATTCATTCATAGAGGCCAGCGGCTCACCTTTTGACCTCCCAGCCTGCCCTTTCGCAAAATCCGACATAATACGCAAGTGGCGTGGATGCATCTGCACCTGGGAATACATATTTATTCATGAATAAGCCCCAGACCAGATCCTCATACTGCCAGGCTTGTCGAATGCCTGCAATCTGGAGGAGCATAACGCCATCATCCTCCAGCATATCGCGACACTGTCGAAGAAAGTTAGTAATCTTAAAAATACCGACATGTTCAGCCATCTCCAGGCAGGTAATCTTGTCGTATTTGGCCTTAGGCATGTCGCGATAGTCCATGCAGTGAATTTGAGAGTCTTTTACGCCAGCCCTGCGCAGGGTCTCGTTCCCCCACTTGGTTTGGTTACGCCCGAGAGTGATGCCCGTCACCTTTGCACCATAGTTGACACTAGCAAACTTGGCAAGCGTACCCCAACCGCAACCAATATCCAACAGGGTCTCGCCAGGCTTCAGAGCAATCTTTTCGCACACGATAGCAAGCTTGTTATCCTGTAGCTGTTCGAGAGACTCCTCCTTGGTCACATCGGAGATGATGCCGGATGTATAGACCATTCGCGGACCCAAAAACCAAGCATAGAAGTCATCGCCACGATCATAGTGGTCTCGAACTTGATCTTCATCCTGAGATCGGCTATGGATGAGGACGTCGGTAGCAAAATTGACAACGATGTATCGAAATAGCTCCCATGTGAAACGGAAGGACGCCCAATCATGACGGTACTCAAGCACTTCAAGGACGTCGCCATTAAAGTCTGCGTCGCCGTCGAAATATTTGCGCATGAATGTCTCCATCGGAACCTTATTCCGTCCTCGGTACTTATCCCGATCTTGTTCCTTATGAAAAGTCAAGTACTGTTCCACAGGAAGACCTGGGCACTTGACTCTCTCGTTCGTGCGCGAGGCTGTCGCAGAGGTGATGGCCCAGAAGATGATCAGAACCGGAAAAGTGGTGATGAGGGCGAAGAAGACCGTGGTCTTGAACCCGCCACCCAACTTCCATGCCGCGCATGTCGGGACAAGAATCAAGAAGGAAACCAAGAGCCCGTTCGAGAAGGTCTCGTTACCAGGGCCATCGGCGGGCAGTGGAGGGTTATTTATCGCGGGAGACTTGAATAGATGAGCATCTGACCAAGAAGGGTTACCATAGCGGAAATTGTACTCACTGTTGTGATTTTGACGCCGCAGTCGTGATCAATCTTGAGTGTTGGGGGCGCAGCCTTGGGCGTGGCCTTGAATGGGAAGTCTGGCCCTATTTCGTCCATGATCGGATTGTGCTCGGACCAGATGCCGACGATGGAGTGCCTTAGATTGTAGCTCGGAAGTTTAAGTTCTCCGCACTGGTTTAAGATCTAAGTTCTGAGTCAGTAGCTGGGAAGCAAAGAACAGGAGAATATGAGCTTGGGAGGAGCAAAGACAAGCTCTCGAACTTATACTTTTCGCCAGAGGAAAAAGACAAACGACAAATGTGCGTGTCCGTGTGCGTGATACTAACCCTAGGTCACCGTTGTGTAGGTTTCCAATATTGTGCATGTGTGAGGCGCGTGATGTAAGCCATCAGCTGTGAGGACGTGTGTGAGGCGCGTGATGTGAAAGTCAGTGTACCTGTGCAACCAACAAGATACCGGTCTCAGAAAGACGAACAGGTACCAGGGGCCGTGCTGTTCGCCTGCAGGAAAGATACGGTGGCGTTGGTGGCGCTTGGCATCCAAAACATCTGATATCAAGCACGTACGTATTGCTGTGATTAGGTTTGGGTTTTGAAAGATGCTTCAGCCCCCAGGCCACAAAGGTAAAGGACACCAATAAACACATACGGGCAAATGCGGGTCCCTCACTATCATCAGGGATCTTGCTTTTGGCTGAAAGTTAGATACCCCAATAGCTGTCTCCAAATGCCGGAGATTCGGTCGTAATCAGGATTAGGTTTTCAGTTACATAAAGCTTCACTGAATGAGTCATTGAGGTTTTGAACACCAAGCGTACGTAGTACGAAAGGCGGTCTGCCCCGAATCCAGGTCGTGTCTCGGCGGGTCGTTGGTTAACTCTTATGGTCACCAACTGACGGGCCTTCCGGGTGAACGACGAAAATGAGGCTTTTAACTCACAAATCTAACAACCAGGCGCTGCCAAGCTGCGCCATTTAAAGTGCCCGGCCCATCACATCCTGCGAAACGAGAAATATCATTACATTGAGACCTCAGCAGGCTTGAATGCTAAAGGAAAACCCTCTTACGCATTTACATCATGTCAACCAGAAAGTCAACCGAGCTTCGAAGGTGGACCCCCGAGGAAGACCGTCTGCTCAATGAACAGGTTTCCAACTACACAGGTAAGTATACGAACATATGAATTATACCATGATGTGTCATTTAACATCTCCTTGCTGCAGGAACCGTCAATTGGGTTACAATAGCCCAAGCTCATAGAGGCCGAAGTAACAAGGACTGTAGGAACCGATGGACGAAGATCAGACGCATTTGGAACCGTGGGGCCTGGACGAGTGATGAAGACAAACGACTGCTTGATGCTATCGCTACTCACGGTCACAGGTACAGTTTCTTTCATGTTGCCTTTACGTGTCCGTGCAGTCAACCCCGCACTAACGCATTACTCAGTTGGACTTCTGTGTCCGAGGCTGTTGGCAATAGAAGCCCTGACCGTATGCCCCCCTTTTCATTTACTTTCTATGTCCTGATGAATGGGTAAATTGACGTTATAATATTTTCTCAGAATGTGCCAAGCATTGGGCAAGTTCGCTAGATCCCGATTTAAGTCGTGAAGAATGGACCGAGCTAGAGGTATGCAAACCAACTTTATAAAACTTCGTGGCTCTAGCAACTCAATTAGCATATCTTTGCAGGATCGGACTTTAATGGATGCTGTTCATCTCCATGGACGGTCCTGGACACAAATCGCAGGGAAGTATTTTCCGAACAGATCGACTCTTGAAATTGCCAACAGGTAAGTAACTAGTTGCAAGTCAGACCGGGCCCTAACCAAGGCTGCGAGATAGGTACAGCCTCAATCTCCGGAAACTAGAGCAATCTCATTCACTTGGTTTCAACACCTCCGAGGCTCTTGATGAGAGCAGCACACTAGGCGAAGTTGGCCATACCTACGCTCAAGGAAACACATTCTCGTCTTCGTTGAGTGCGGATTGGGCAGCCGGAGCAGAGTCAAATGGCTCAACGCGGGACTCCATCCAGTTTCCAACGTACCTCAGTCCATCAGATATTTCCATTTCAGACGCAATGAACTGGGATATCGACTTCATCCCGTCTGACATTGGCCTTGGAATTCTCGACTTTCACTCCTTCGATCCATTAGATCACTCACACAGCCTTATGTACGACGAGTCTACAGTTGAGAGAGATAGTCCTTCCAGTGTGGCAGGAACCATTCCAGCTTCATCCAAATCTGACTCAGAGCGTACTGAGTGTCAAAGTATAACATGCAGCTCCGATAATGGCACTTCGAAACAGCCAGTCCGAATACAAAAGACCACATTCGTGATGGAGAATCTAGACGCTGCTACTCGAAATGAGCTTTTGGACATATTGTGTCGAAGAAAGGTTTCTACAACAATCGATGTATCATAGTGATAAAGTCTTTTAGGTACTATATCCTTATCTTCTAAATGGGATTAGGGCAGTCATCTCAGCACACACCCCCGGTCCAAATGAGCAAGCAACGATGTTTTCCCTCAAGTCCCCCATCTTCCTCAGCCTATCGAGAACGATAAGCACCGTCGGACCAGCTGAGTTGCCTTTGTTCTCAAATACATCGAATGACGCTCTCATCTGTCCGTCTTGTAGGTTCAAGTTTTCTTTCACTTCATCCAAAACGGCCAGACCAGCCGGGTGCATTATCCAGTCGAAATCTGTAGCCGCCAACCTCCGTTCATCTTTTGGAAGTTGCCATGCGTTCCTAGCGAGTAACTTTTTAAAAAGAGGAATGACGGCG
Organism: Fusarium brevicatenulatum; assembly: GCA_013363135.1. Classification (NCBI taxonomy): domain Eukaryota; kingdom Fungi; phylum Ascomycota; class Sordariomycetes; order Hypocreales; family Nectriaceae; genus Fusarium; species Fusarium brevicatenulatum. The sequence continues at coordinate 64,661 of JABEEJ010000037.1, read as the reverse complement.
CTCTTTATTGTTACCGGCAAGTTTGGACTCATGAACGACCGAAAGCCTAGAGCCAAGCATGTCAATACGCTGATCGCTATGAAGGGTTGTAAAGGAACTAATAAATACCTAGGGGGTCTAAAAGGCAGCTTTCGTCTGACTGTGTCCCAGGTATCACGCTGTTTTCCCAGTCAAGCACTGTGTATACTGCATTTTCGTTGACCTTGAGGCCCAGTGAGTTGCAAATGACAAAAGCAGCTGAAGCATCTGAGAATAATGCCATTGATGGCCTGGTTTCCTCGGGGTTTTCTGAAATCATTTTCAGATCGCAGCGGATGTTCGTGCTGGTTACATCGCAAGTAAACCCCAAAACGCAGGCTGGCCGGCCCCTCAGCGTCGCGTCATTGGCGATAGTAGCGGCCATGCGAATAGTAGCTAACCCTCCTGCGCACCCTATACCGCTTAGCAACATTCGCTGAGCCTCAGGACGGATTCCCAAGCGTTCATTGACAAGCAGGTCGTAGCCTGGGCTTCCAGCGTTTGTGCCTGTTGCAGCTACTGTGTGAGTGATCTCTGATACTTTCCCTTTCCACTCAGCAATGGCCTTCTTGCAGGCCCTGGCGGCCAGGTCGACTGCTCGAGTACGAAAGACGCTGTCTAGGTCCGAGATTGTTGGAGGCTCCGAGCGGTTGAAGAGAGGGTCGTCTCGGGAAATAATATTGGGGCGTCCTTTGATTCCTGTGTTTTGGTTGACTTGTAAGAGTTTCCTTACGCTGGAATGAAGAGATCATCGAGTCAGCCATTCGTCCCCTGGGGACACGATAGAAAGCAGGAAGGCCTACGCAGGGGCTTTGGTATCGCAAAATTTGGCTAAATACTCTTCGATATCCTCGTGTCCATTGATATATGGTGGATAGTGATGGCCTAAACCAACGATGTAGACGCTGGCCTGGTCAGTTTCCATTTTCCTGCCTTGACTACAGTCCTTCTTCGCTGATTACGAGAAGACTGATGCGTATTGGATGACGAAAGAGCCGGAAATTGGTGGCCTGATATAACATCGCAACCAAAGTGGTTCGCTGACAACAAAGAGTACTGCTATTTGTATTTCCGAGTCGGCAGCCCAGTGAAAGCTCCGTGGCCCACTTCTCCAGTAGGTAGGTAGATTGCCCTCGTCCGCTTCAGTGAGCTTGCGCGACTGACACCGACTAAAGAACCGGTTGAGTGTGGTTCGCCACAGCCGATGACGCCGCCTTGAATGGGTTTCTAGTGCACTCTCCTGTACTTGTCATCGATTTTGCTTGTGAATCTCATCCCTAGTCGGTTCTTGAGATGGAGTGTGACTGTGTACGGAGTACATTAGATGAAGTGATTGTGCCAACAGGCCTAAATAGTGTTTTTCCACGAGACTGGTTTTTCTGGAGAATCACTGGACTAGAATCGTAGTCGACATACCATTCCAAGGTTCAAACACATGATGAGTACCAAAGTGGCCAAGGACCAAACCAACGGTCATACCAACGGGTTTACCGATCACTATTCCAATGGTAGTTCTACGGCAAATGGACACGCCAGTGAGCCTTTTGGAAGCGATCCGATAGATCAAAAAGATGTACACGAACCCATTGCCATCATTGGCATGGGTATGCGACTCCCTGGAGGCGTCCATAACGCCGAGGCTTACTGGAATCTCCTAGTCAATGGCAAGGATGGTCGATGCCAGGTACCCAAGGACCGCTACAACATCGATACATGGTACGGTCCCGGACGCGTGACGCACGTGGGCACCAAGTATGGACACTTCCTAGAGGAGCTCAACCTAGCCAACATCGATCCCAACTTTTGGTCCTTTACGAAACAGGAGGCCGAGCTGCTGGACCCGCAACAACGTCTCTTTCTTGAAGTCGTCTACGAAGCTTTCGAGAACTCAGGAACAACCAATTGGAGGGGCAAGGATGTGGGTGTCTACGTGGGTGCCCTGGGTGATGATTGGGGCGAAATGGAGATGCAGGACGGGCAAGACTTGAACCCAACGCGAACATATGTTTACGGCGATTACATTATCGCAAACAGAGCCTCGTACGAGTTTGATCTCAAGGGTCCCAGGTATGCACACCCACCTCATGCAGAACCCGTTTTGTTTCGATGCCTCTAATCAACGTTGTATAGCATGGTGGTTCGGACAGCATGCTCTTCCTCTATGATAGCTCTCCATCTGGCATGTCAGGACATTCTCAGCGGAGACTGCGCTGACGGTGCCATTGTTGGCGGCATCAACCTCATCATTACGCCACGAACTACTGTGGCGTTGACTGAACAGGGTGTTCTTTCAGAAGATGGCCGTTGTAAAACCTTTGATGCTGACGCTGATGGCTATGCCCGTGGAGAGGGTGTCTCGGCCATCTACATCAAGAAACTGTCGGATGCAGTTCGTGACCAGGACCCCATAAGAGCAGTCATTCGATCAACGTGTGCCGCTGCCGATGGAAAGACCCCCGGCTTCACAATGCCGAACCCGGAAAGCCATGAGAAATTGATGAGACGAGGGCATCAACTGGCTGGCATCTCCGATTTTTCCAAGACGGCCATGGTGGAATGCCACGGAACTGGAACCGCAGTCAGTGAACCAATAGGTGAAGAGGGATAAAGACTAACCGAACTTTCAACACAGGTCGGCGATCCCCTTGAAGTAAGCGCCGTGGCTAACGTATGGGGAGATCACGGCATCTACATTGGATCAGTAAGTCAAGAGTAACAAAAGTCTCGAGTTCGTCTGTTTACACTAAACAAGGTCAAACCAAATATCGGCCATGGTGAAGGCGCATCTGGATTGTCGAGCATCATGAAGATGACCTTGGCCCTCGAGAATAAGACCATCCCACCCAACATCAACTTCAAGACCCCTAACCCAAAGAGTAATGTATTTCATTTCCTCGGTCAAGAAGATACTAACAACCACAGTCCCATGGGAGGAAGCGAAACTCAAGGTTCCGCTCAAAGCTACAGCGTGGCCAACTGACAAACTGGAAAGAGTTGCGGTCAACAGCTTCGGAATCGGAGGGGCCAATGCCCATGTAAGTCAAAAACAACACTGATGTGCGTCAACTTGAACTCGGTGTATCTGACATACTACTTGTATGTAGGTTATACTAGAATCTGCTGCCTCTTTTGGGCTTGGACGGAAACACGAGTCCAACTCGCAGGGTTCAGGCGATGAAAACCTCGGATGGCATCTTCTTACCTTCTCTGCGAAAAATCCCAAAGCCTTAGAGATGTCTGCACAAAGGCACGAAGAGTACTTGATAACACATCCAGATTCTCTCAGCGACATGGCGTACACGTTGAACACCAAACGGACGTTGCACTCGCATCGTGCTTTCTGCGTCACAGACGGATTGGATTCTTTCGAAATATCGAAAATTGTCAAGCCGGCCCTTGGGTCCAAGTGTGACCTTGTCTTCGTCTTTACGGGACAGGGGGCTCAATGGGCCAGAATGGGTCTGGAGCTTCTCAGAAGCGATGGAATTTTCAAGGCTACGGTCGACTACCTTGACACTGAGTTATCACGGCTATCGGATGGCCCAAACTGGAACATGCGAGGTATCTATCGACCATTATAGCGTTAAATCTTCACCTACTGATTATTTTCTTTTCATTACCAGATGAAATTCTTGCCACCGAGAAGACTAGCCGTTTATCAGAAGCGGAAATTTCTCAACCCTGCTGCACGGCAATCCAGATTGCACTTGTAGAACTGCTTCGGAGCTGGGGGATTTCACCTGACGCTGTTGTAGGTCATTCGTCTGGTGAAATCGCTGCCGCATACGCTTGTGGTGCCATTTCGGCCCAAGATGCAATCCGTGTCGCCTACTATCGAGGAAACTCCACCATTGCGCTGAAGTCTCTTCGCAAAGGTGGTATGGCAGCCATAGCTCTTGGCCGGGAAGATGTCGAGCAGTACCTTCAGCCAGGGGTTACCATCGGCTGCGATAATTCACCAGCTAGTGTCACATTGACGGGCGATGCCGACGTTCTGGAAAGGGTCATGGGAACCATCCGCACCGCCGATCCGTCGGTTTTGGTCCGGCCTCTTCGCGTCGAATGTGCTTACCACTCGGGTGAGTACATTTCTTTTCTAGATAAGAAACAATCACTAACTGATTCTGTGCCCAGAGCACATGAACCTTGTTGCCCAAGATTACGCTGCCCGTCTTGGAACCGTCAGCGCAAGCCAGCCACAAGTTCCTTTCTACTCCTCAGTGACCAGAGGAGTCAACAGTGATTTGTCGACCTCATACTGGACAGAGAACCTGGTTGCTCCTGTTTTGTTCAAAGGTGCCATTCAGACTGCGCTCCAGTCTCACGATAACCTCACGTTTGTCGAAATAGGGCCGCATTCAGCTCTTGCAGGACCTATCAGACAGACCATACAGAGCGAGATGAAGTCGAATGCCGGATACATTCCAACGCTTGTACGCAGAAAAGACGCCCATCAGTCAATCCTTAGCACTGGGGGCAATCTCTGGCTGGCCGGCACCCCTGATATTGACTTGAGTGCCGTGAACCTTCATGGCAGGCCTGAAGGCGGGGAGTTGTTGACCGACCTTCCCACATACTCGTGGCACTACGATGGCGAGTATTGGTTGGAGAATCGCCTATCCCGAGACTGGCGTTTTCGCAAATTCGACCACCATGAATTGCTTGGTGCCCGGGTGCTCGAGAGTGCAGACGCCGGACCCGCATGGCGCTGCAAGTTGCGAGTCCAAGATGCCCCGTGGCTCAGTGACCACGACATATTGGGCGACATCATCTTTCCTGGCGCAGCCTACCTCTGCATGGCCGGTGAAGCCATCAAACAGCTTTGTCCAGGATCTCACGACTACTCTCTGAGACGCGTTACGCTGGCTTCGGCGCTCGTCTTACATGGCGATCCTGTCGAGCTGGTTACAACGATGACGCCCGTTCGCCTAACCAATACAGCTGACTCGGATTGGTACAGCTTTGCCATCTCGTCTTTTAACGCCATTACCAACGCATGGATCAAGCACGTCTCGGGCCAAGTCAGGTCTGGGCCAACCTTTGTTCCCGACACCCCAAAGATCGAGCCCCTCCCTCGCAAAGTTCCCACTTCAGTCATGTACAACGTTTGGCGTCGATTTGGTATGAACTATGGCGGACGATTTCGCGGCTTGGACGATATCAGCGCGCACACAACCGAGAAGATAGCTGTGGGCACCATTTACCAGAAATGTCTCCCTGGAGAGAGCGAGCTGTATTCCGTTCACCCGGCCAGTATCGACGCTGCCTTCCATCTTTCCAATGTCTGCCTATGCCATGGGCTTGGCAGGAATTTCAGGACGCCTTCGGTGCCCAAGTATATTGAAGAAATGTACGTGGGAAGACCCGAGGGACCGATACGGGTGGTTGGGGATGCCGCTAATAAGGGCCGTGGCGGATCCATAAGCAACCTGGTAGGCGTTTCTAACGGGAAAGTTGTTCTCAGCTGGAAAGGCCTCGAACTTTCACCGCTGAGTGACGGCTCTGATGTTGTCGACGACGATCCACACGCCGCAGCTGTACTTGAGTGGAAGACCGATGCTGACTTTATTGATCCTACACGACTCTTGCGATCATTGAAGAAGGATCCTGATGATGAGCAACATAGACTGGTCGATACTATGGGACTGGCATGCATCATCGAGTCCAGGCACCAGCTCGCCGGACTCGAAACAACCCAATGGCATCTTGTCAAGTTTCGCGACTGGATGGACATCCCCTACGCAGAAGCGGTCGAGGGGCGATACCCCCACGTCCCCAACTGCGTCGAAATTGCAACCATGAGCTCTGAGGAGAGACAACGGCTCATTCGGGACTACCTCGCAGCCTCCAAGGGAACTGAAGCTGAGGCTGTGGCTATTTCCCTATATCGCATCTTTGACAATAGCGTGCGCTTTTTCACTGGCGAAGCCGACCCGCTCGAGGTGCTCATGGCCGACAACATCTTGATGCGCATGTATGACTTCACCAACAACGCTGATCATCTTCATTTCCTCACTCTACTCGGCCACAAGAAGCCCACCATGCGAGTTTTGGAGATTGGCGCTGGGACAGGCGGCACCACCGCTACAATTCTTCCCGCCCTGAGATCCGACCAAGGAGAGCGCATGTATGGCACCTATGTGTACAGTGACATATCAGCTGGGTTCTTTATGGGGGCCAAGGAGCGCTTTCGTGACTACCATGCCATCGAGTACTCGGTGCTTGATATTACCCAAGACCCGATTAGCCAAGGTTTCGAGGAGGGTTCATTCGACCTTATCGTCTCCTCTAACTGTCTACACGCCACGCCTGATCTCGCCAAAACTTTGTCCAATGTGCGGAAGCTTCTTCATCCCGAAGGTCGGCTCTTCCTCATGGAGCTCAGTCCCGAGTCATCCAAATCGGTCAATTATGTCATGGGGCCGCTGGTCGGCTGGTGGCTTAGCGAGGACGGTCGGGAGAACGAGCCATACGTCAGTGCTGGAATATGGCACCAGAAGCTTCTGCAGGCAGGTTTCTCCGGTGTTGAGGCATTTGCTTTCGATGGCAACATGAGCAACAGCATCATCGCCAGACCCGTTCAGCCTCGCTGTGAACAGCTGAAAAGAGTGAGCATCATCGCCAATGAATTAGACCATCCTGCAGTTGCAGAAGTCATCGAATACCTGCAAGGCAAAGGCCTGGACTTGGACCTTTTCTCTCTCGGTCAAGTGCTCACCCCAGGACAGCCTGCAGTTTTCCTGCTGGATTTGGAAGCGACATTTCTCGCCAATATCACCGAAGAGCAGTTCAACTCCTTCAAACGCACTCTTTTCTCGGTTCAGGACGTCCCATTTTGCTGGGTCACTGGGGCCTGCCAGATCTGTTGCAAGAACCCCGACTACGCGCTCGTTAACGGAATGGCCAGGAGCATCCGCCAAGAGACAGGTATTGATTTGGTGACGTTCGAACTGGAGGTATTCGATGAAAGTGCATGGAAAGCACTTTCTGACCTTCTCGAGACGTTCCCCTCGCGAGTGACAGACGGCGAGGTTGATACTGACTTTGAGTCGGAGTATGCTTTCCATGCCGGCACGATCAAGGTCGGCCGAATGCACTGGATCAATATCAACAGCGAGCTCCAAGACAAAAGACCCAAAGTCCGAATAGAGAGTCTGGTCATCAACAAGCCTGGAATCATCCAAACCCTTCACTGGAAACAGAGGACGTCGCCGGTCTTGGAGGCGGAGGACTGGGTACAGGTGGACACTCGAGCAGTTGGGCTCAACTTCAAGGTAACAGACACCCGGCGAATCCATCGCAAGGTACATAGTTTCTGACTTTCAAAATAGGACGTCTTGATTGCCATGGGTATTGTCGAGGCCACTAACGACGGTTTGGCTGCCTGCGACTTTGGTTTCGAGGGCGCTGGCGTTGTCACTCGGGTTGGATCCGGTGTCCAGCAGCTTGTTGTTGGAGATCGAGTCGCTTTCAGTTCCACTGGCTGCTTCTCTACGTCACAGACCATGCCTGAGATCTATTGCACCAAGATTCACGACTCTCTGACTTTCGAAGAGGCGGCGACTATGCCATGCGTCTTTGGCACCGCCATGTATGGATTGGTGGACCTGGCGAGGCTGGAAGCAGAACAGGTAAGATTTGATGTCTCTGTGCCTCAAGCAGACACTAACTAAATACAGTCTGTCTTGATTCATTCGGCCTGTGGTGGAGTTGGACAAGCCGCCATTCAGATAGCCAAGATGATCGGAGCAGAGGTTCGCACTCATCAAATGATTTCTAAAAAGAACGCTCGCTAACCTTTTGAGCTTTAGATATTCTGTACTGTGGGCAGTGAGGAGAAAATCGAATATCTAATGGGTGTTTTTGGTATTCCCAGAGACCACATCTTCAACTCCAGGGACATTTCTTTCCGGCAGGGGATCCTGAAAGCAACTTACGGCCGAGGTGTCGATGTGGTTCTCAACTCGCTCTCGGGTGAGTTGCTTCACGAGTCCTGGAATTGCGTTGCCAAGTTTGGTACAATGGTCGAAATCGGAAAGAGGGACTTCATCGGCAAGGCCGAGTTGGCGATGGCTCGCTTCGAGAATAACCGAACATTCGTGGGCCTCGACCATACGGACCTTTGGGCGCATAAACCTAAGGTAGCAAGCAGAGTCCTGAGCAAGATCATGGAGCTCTACGGGCAAGGAAAACTTGGGCCCATCGGACCGATCAAGACATTTGAGGCCGCAAGAGTTGAGGAGGCGTTCCGGTACATGCAAAAGGGCCAGCATATAGGCAAGATCGTCGTCACGATCCCGGAGAGCCCAGCAGCCCATGCGCCCGAGGCAGAACCGGCACGCCGAGAGTTGGATCTTCGAGATGACCGGACCTACGTGTTTGCAGGTGGACTCGGTGGACTGGGCCAGTCGATTGCCACGTATCTGGCAGAAAAGGGAGCGCGCCATCTCCTATTTTTCTCCAGGTCTGCCACCCAGTTTGCTGAATCCAACCCGACCTTCTTTGAGGAGCTGGGAAGTTTGGGTTGCTCGACCCAAGTCGTTGGTGGGAACATTAACAACCGGGCGGATGTTGAGAAGGCTGTGGCCTCAGCCACTAACCCCATCGCCGGGGTCTTGCAGGCTGCCATGGTTTTACAGGTATGCTGCAACAAAGTTCTGAATGTAAACCTCTCAGAGCTAATGCTGACCCCGAGACAGGATGCAAACTTTGTCGACATGAAGTTCGATGCATGGCAGACAGCAGTCCTTCCCAAGGTGCTGGGCACGCGGAACTTCGAGGAGGCGTTGAAGAAGCAAGAGGAGCCGCTTGATTTTTTTTTCCTCTTCAGTTCTGTGTCAGGAACAGCGGGACAAATAGGGCAAGCCAATTACGCAGCAGGCAACACATTCATGGATGCCTACGTCCAGTATCGACGTGGTCAAGGCCTGGCTTGCTCAACTCTAGCAATCGGCATCATGGAAGACGTTGGTTTCCTTGCTAGAGAAAGACACCTTCTTGAGGCGTTGCGCGCCACATCTCTTCACTTCTTGCATGAGCAGGACCTCCTCGACTCTCTAGAGCTTATGTTGGGTCCACGAGCCTCTCTTGCAAACGGCACCTCTCACAGGAGCACAAGTGCCGAAGAGAAGACTGACGAATACACCAGGCTCACCAGGGGTTACATCAACGACAGCCATGTCGTCGTTGGCTTGCGCTCAAAGCTACCCCTCCTCTCGCCCATGAACCGCACGGGCTGGAAGAAGAGCCCGCGTTTGCTTGTGTACCGAAATATAGAAAAACGGGACGAGATTGAATCCGGCCTCGCCACAGACGGTAGCCTGAAAGAGTTCCTGTCGTCGTGTGGGAAGACGCCCGAGTTGCTCGACGCCGATGCCACAGCTGACTTCCTGGCCCATGAGATTGGGACCACTCTGTTCAGCTTCATGATGCGAAGCGACGAGGAGCCCGACCTGACGGTGCCACTGGCGAGCGCCGGTGTCGATTCGCTTGTTAGTATCGAGCTAAGGAACTGGTTCAGACAGAAGGTAGGAGTGCCCTTTACAGTAGTGGAGATTGTGGGCGCTGCTAGTATTGCTGATTTGGGGAGGATGACGGCCGAGAAGCTGGCTGAGAAGTATAAGTAATAATTATAATTAAACTAATATTATAGCCTGTAAGACACGATCTTAACATGACCTTGCCAGAACATGAACGGGCCTTTTCCACAAGAGCTGACCTATCCGTTGGTATCGGCATCTTTCTTCAATACAAGCTTCACAATATTAGTATGACCTACAAGAGAACGAGCAGATTCTCTAGCTCGTGCCATTCATATGTGTTCCGCTTGCTACTCGCGTCTACGGTATCATGTTCTAACAATCTTCAGTTGCTTAAGTCATTGCCGTGCGACAATCATCGAGGCAATCGTCAATGCTAACGTTAGGTGGAGAACCATAAACTGAACTCAGCCTTACTTATGTCTAACAATATCTGCTATTCGTAAAACGGTGACCTGTAGTACTTGACCTGTGTTTCATCTAGATGCTTTCCAGGACTCTCCACAGTTCAAGTGTCTCTCTCTCCAAGCGAACGATATTGTATATGGCGGGAACGTCACCGTACTTGGTGGAACGACCGTGTATCTATTACTTCTAGGGACATGATATGCGATAGCGAGCTGCCTGCTTGAGCATCCTCTGGATTTCATCGCTTCTGCTCTAGGTTCGTGCATAAACTTGTTTTCCTAGAATGGCTTGTTTATTATCCTCGAGACTGCCTAGAGTGGCAAGTAGCTCTTGGTCTTTCGTGGGCTGCGGTTTGACTTCTTGGGTGGCAGTTGTCCTGAGTAAATCATCCTTACGCGAATATCCATTGTTGACTTCAACGCAGTACCAGTAGTCAGGTTTGATACCACTGCAGTCTTCCTTAATGGTTGGGTTCTAGATTATGTCAGTAACCTTTTCCTTGTAGCGATATATTGGCCAAGTACATATTCAACAAACTCTTTCACCGTTAGGCCCCAGTCACTGGCAAATCTCGAGCAACCATCAAAATATTTGATCATTGTGAAAAAAGAGCAGTCCGAAGGAATTCCCGGATCGGTTGGACCATGCGGTGTTGGCCCTTCACTTGGTTCTTGTGCCACAGTTCTTTCTAGTAATTCCGATGACGCAATGGCAGTGCTATTTGAGCCGCCGCATTTCTTCTAGACTAGGTCGAGCTGACGTTGCCAGTAAAGGTCATCCTCCGTAGGCAGCCATATGTAAAAGTCGGCTACTGACCACAAGAAGGACTTTGACATTACGGTAAGAACTTTTCTGTAGCAGGGATGGCAGAGCTCTTCAAATGGCCTTTCCCGATCTCTTGCGATGTCGGAAAAGCCGTGGAGAATTTCTGATTGCGAAGTTAGTTCTGTATGATATAAACAAGTACTGATAACAAACCTTGGCAGTAACGCCCCGACTCAGTATCCTTGATGCATGTCTCGTTGAACCCTTGCCACTTGTGACTAATACTGCGCATCCAGAAATTGGTAGTGCTCCTAGCATCAGAATCTGAGCCGTTCATGTCACCACCACAATCCTTCGCCATAGTGTCGTTCCAGCTTCGAAACGAATCAGAGCAAGTCTTGGTGCAGAGTTTGTCCGCCAGTTCAATATCTCCAACCCACTTTTGGTAATAATTTGGATTCATGTCGAGAATGTAGCTGTTGCATTTGATTTCGGACGTCAGAGCCTTGGCGCAGGCTTCAGTAACATGACCAGCGACAGATTCCCTACTGATTCGAAAGGCACTAGCAACCGCCGGGAAGCTAAGAGCTATCATGCGCGTGATTGTAATGACTTTCATGGTTGTCCTAGTTGAGTTGGCAGAGCTAAGGAACAGAGATTCCGCTAACGTGAGTATTCTGGGGCCTTGTGTTCTTATGTTTCTGAATCGTACTTTTACCTCAGTGGGTTATAAGTGGAGCGTAAACGGCACAGTCCAATTACTGTTATAACTTAAGAAGACGCTCAGACACTCTATGAATGCCAAGCCAACACGACCAACATGACCAAAGACCTGCAGTTTATTTCCCCCGAACCAATTACAAATAAACAAAGCCAATAGCCCCGAAAATCCTGCCGAGTCCCTGGTGATCTGCTGTAAAGGTCTTCTGATGGTCCTTGCGGCAACGTAGCAGTATTGGCCCATCTGATCACCCTGCCAGTCGAGAATACACAGAATGCCGACTCCCATCTTGCAGCATCTATCCTAAAATCAATCAAAACCCGCGAGTTCTTTGCTATTGCGGATACGAGACAGTGGAAAAGTGCAGCTCGACTAATCTCCGTCCTTCTTCCAATACTATTCCCTATCAGAAACAGAGACAGTTAGCCCCAGTTCCTACAAGAGATATACTGTGTCTTATCCCGTTGTTGGGAAGCACAATAGAGGCAGATCTCGAATGCATCTCCCGACTGCAACATTGGGCACAGTCATTCGGCCCCACTCGATATAACAAGCAGCTGGATTGAAAACACGTGCTCGTGGACCTAGCAAGGCAACAAAGTCTCTCCTCAGCGATCTCGTATCTTGAAGACATTCAGAACTCGAAGTCTGTATCACAGAACGAGATGCCCGCGGAGCAGGCAGTAGGTATCTCACTTGATGCGAGGAATAAGTCAGGGACAAAAGAGGGTGGATATAGTGTAGAAGGCGACGAGAAAGAAACGAGATGGTAAACCTAGTAAAGATGGAAACCGCTCGACGTTACCTGAGCCTCTCGCTCGACCACTTGTTGGGGCTCCGAAATCGCCAGGGATGTGGCAGCTATGGGGTTCTCCTCGGAATCTATGCATCAGACAATGCGTAACCTAGCTGTAGGTACAAATCCGGCAGCTGCTCAACTGTCTCTTCTCCAAACACTTTGCACTTCAAAGTCTTATGTACACGTCTGGCGGCCAGGAAGACCCATAGACAGGAGATCAAGTCACAAGCATGGCTATTTGCAGAAATCAGAACACTTTATGGTCAAGATATCGATTGATCTAATCCATTCGCTTCTAATTCCAAAGTCTATCAAACCTGAAAGACTAATCCAAGTTGGTATCATGCCGGCCGGCTGCTGACTCCTAAACTCCCTATCAAAATGCTATGATGGAAAAAGCATTTACACATTGTGGGTGGTCTTGACGCCGATCTCGCGTAGGAAGAGAACCTTTTTCTTGGGCAAGTTGCGGCCCTGGAAGTCGACACCAAGATCAGTGAGTAGCGCGTTGACCGCCTGGGCTAAAATCCGATCTGTTAGAGTGGCCAAAGGGGGACAATATAAATAGACATACTGTTGAGGCCCTCGACTGCTTCCGAATTAAGCGGGAAGTTGGAAATTGCAGTGCCGTCAGCCTTGACGAGAGGGACATAGTCAGCCCGGCGTTCGAAAGCATCCTCGTTCTTGGCGCGCGCCTCGATATTGCGCAGACGGCAGTCGATTCGGGCAAAGCCGGCTTGCATTTGTCGCTGCATCTCTTCAATGGCCAGAAGGATCTGGTCAAAGCGCTGTCCTTGGGGGGGACCAGCGCGTCGGACCTGTTGGGCTACACCCTCGAGGCAATCTGCAAGACGCTCGGGGTCGTACAAGTCTCGTGGAGGGGTCGCGGGCGCGGCGCTCATGGTGGTGGTTGACTCTAAAATACAGTCGGCCATTAGCTCTGCGACTTACTATACTGGAGAACTGGGTCTTACGCTTATGGTGGGTAAAAAGTGATGTGGTGACGATGCCTGGCTTTTGGTGGGCTGGCGCTGCGATGTCGTTTTGAGGAAGCAGAACAACAAAACAAAGCGCGATTTGTGTGAGCACTGGATTACGCGAAGGCTACACCAGATCACGTGTATACTGGGATATTGACCAGGCAACGCACAACGCACTACGCACTTAACCCCCCCCCGGAACTTTATATATTCCGTCCCCATCTTTCCCTGGTCTGTCTAGGGTAGGATATAGTAAAGGGAGATAAAGGATCTGAAGCTGGCTAAGGAGTAGTAAGTTCGCCCTGGGAAATGTTTAAATTACCTAGTAAGAACGGTAAGTCTTGTGGCCCTGAATAAGCAGGTCAACAAGTCAAGTATAACCAATTCTCAATCTCGCCATTTCCATCAAGCACGGATAACTGCAGTAGCTGAGCTGAATCCATTGCTTGCCAAGCCAGAGGCTGCCCGCACCTGATTACTGGCTAAGTTATGTGGTCACATTATACAAGACTTATTAGAAAGTTTCGCGCCTAAACCCAAGTGAAACATTTGCCGCTTGTGACCGTTAGAAGTGACTACTCGAGATGAGAAGGAATTTGAGATGAGAAAAATCGAAGCTCCTGTCGCGTCTCCCATGAAACCCCGGTATTGCATCGGAACTACTCAGTGCCCCGGCTCTGATCGCTGATTAACTGATTCATCAATCGATCTTGGAGTAAATTCAAGTCAGAGATCTGCATGTGCAGTAGACTAGGTGCATGGCACTGTTACAGATAGCTGACATGTAGCGCGTAGTACCCGGGTAGGATATTATTAAGGACATATACAGTATCCATAAACCAATTGCGACAGGTATCTGGTAGCGGCTGAGGGAACAGAGTCAACTGCAACTACGGGATACTGACTTTTCGCCCCAGGATGCCATGGTTGGAAATCGCAGAACCTGGAAGATCAGCAGGCAGCATTGGCGTTGCGTTTTGTTGTGATACGTCAACCCAAGGCCAGACATGCTGACACCACCCAAGTACTTGATTTATCAGTCTCGCAGCCTCCAGAAGGATGTTGCTTTTAAGCATGAGCATTGGGGGTTTCAGCACGAGAAAGAACATGTCTTGATTCTCTGGGAATGAAGATTCACACAGTCCGTTGATCCTTGTACTCCCAGAAGATGTTTATCCCTGGAGCCAAGATTAAATGGCTGTGAGCTTATTCCGGCAGAGAGAACCTAGCAGAAATATCAAGTCCCATGTATAACTTGTATTACTACCTAGAGGGCCATTTCCTGTGAGCATTGTGTTCTATACAGTCAACCACTCTTTATTCTTTCTGAACATGTCAAGGGAGCGTCAGTTTCTCTGCTTTCCCTGTAAGCTAAATGTAGTTTTGCTCTAAACAATTGGGGCCTTCATCGATGGATCAACGCATGATATATCTTGTGCTACCTACGGGCTCGGGTTGAGTACATTTGACTGCAATACGATTCTTCGGCGACGACAGGCTCAGCTGTCAGGCCGCCGCGGATTACAGCCTATCCTAGCCAGTTGGGAGTTGGTTCCTTCAAAAGCTGGATCCCACCTGCCAGTGAGCAGCCCACAGCAAGACCGCAGTGCCTTAACCCAGCTCTGTGTCACGTTAGGCAGGCATAGTAATCAACTTTGCGCCAGTTTTCGAGATGAAACAAAGCCATATGAGCTATTGAGGCCGCACGTTGCCCGCTAACCATACTCGATCTTATTATGTATACTGAGACCACATCCAGTCCGACATCCAAGCGACATGAGTAACATCAATCTTAACGTCTATTTCGTATCATCTTCTCTATCTTCTTGCCCGTAATCTCCAACATGGAGCCTGGCCTCAAACGTCACATCGGCCGGCAGATCATCAATAATCACCATGGTCTACTTGAGAAATCCCCTGCGAGCACCCTCGCCATCGACAAGCTCCTGAAGATCGAGCCGTAACCGGCAGGTTCAATGACAAGTATGTAATGTGGGTTTATGGCCAGACTATGCCCCCCAATGCTATAAATCCGTTTCAATTTCTCTTCCGGAATTCAGTGGTCGAGGTTGAGTCAGGTGTCACTACTGTTTCTGGCGAAATCTCAACTCATCATGATGACTGGATGTGATTGATAGAAATGATCGGCAGGGTGTTCTAAGTAACCGGAGGCCCCCTGCAAAACTTGGAAAGGCTGGACCTAATGCACAAATCTTGACTCTCTTCGCTATCAGAAGTCGAAATGCCCTCAAGTCCTGAGAAGCAACAGACACAAGAAAGGGTTTCCTTGGACCAAACATCTCCAACCCTCTGCACGATCGATTAAGCTTCTTTGCCCTGTTTCTTTTCACCTGGGACTTCGCTGTATCCGACCCTAGAGATAAGGTATTTGCATTGCTGAATATTTGTGAACCTTCAGAAGAATTAATAGCGGACTGTTCGAAGTCAATCGCCGATGTATTTACTGAGATGGCTATGATGCTTTTCCGTGCTGAAGGATACAATAAAGTCTACGAGTTAGACGGGACGATGTCAGATGATTTGGAACCTCTCGAATTGCCATCATTTCTTCAAACATAGAGTGTACCCCAGGGTCTTTGGCTTATCCTTTGAAACACAGCGTCACAGCCGAAGCCCAGCCTACCCCTAACGCCAGGACAGTACCGATCTACTGGAATCTTGGTTTCTGAGCTTCTCTTGGTCTTGTTTATGTTCAAGATACAGCTGCATATTCCATTTGCCCTAATTAGAGCCTTGACACTTCTGGAACAGAGCGTGATGACGCGTATCACAATAATAACCAACTAACAGTAACTAATTGAACCTCCTTTAGCCTCTATCTGTTACAATTGTTTCATTCTTGACCAATATCCCCCTTGGGTATTCAGATCGACGAGGATAATCATCGTGATCATTCGAACCGGTTGTATGAGTTACAGCTGTAATGTTCCCTTTGTATTTTCCGCTTTGTGAATGACTCTCAGTCTCAGATATAGAGTCACAATTGTGCTCCATACGAACAGCAAGCTCATACGTAGAACTGGTCTCATCATTGGGCATTGCGGGGAGACGAATTGACTTGCTGTGATTTGGTCGTGAGTGACTTTGACCAAAATTATTGGCACTGAGAGAATTTGCTGTGTTAAGGCCCAGGCGTGATCCAAGGTAGAGACAAGCAGGTCGAATAGTTGGTAGGCATGCTATGAATGTTTAGTAGCTGCAAAATGACTGGGTTGTGCACATACTAGAGAGAGTGAGTAGATTGATCTCGACTGTTCCCCAGGTCATAGTATCAGCTACAGCCCATGACAAATCTTCTGACTTCGGATCTATATTCAAACCAATGCTGCTAACAACTAGTCCAATTATACACACCCTGTATAATTTAGCAATGAAGACAAAACAATAGGCAGAACCTACAAAGTACCAACTAGAAACATTAAAAGAATTCCAACCTTTTGCAACCAAGGCAGCTGGAGCTTTTTAATTTGCATGATCGGCAGAATTATAATAAACAGATCCAAGATAATATGAGAAAGGACGCTACCAAAGATGTACTTGTTGGTTTTGACAAAACAAGTAGCGTTTGGCCTCATGCTGAGCTCCCAGAAGGCTTGGGTAGGTATACATTGGATATCGGTAAATATAAACTATACTAGATTAGCCAGATACTGATTTCGAGTCTTGAGATCATACCCGAGAGATAGCCCATAGGGCGGTAGCAGTGAGCAAGGTGTATATGGCAATATTAATATTGGCAACTCGAAACATGCGCCAGTAAAAGAACAAAAGCGAAGCCTTTGCAAAACTGACATTGAAAGTATATATATGCTCAATAGTAAAGAGATAGTGAAGCATAATAGAATTGGTTTTGGTGACGTCTCTGTTAATGTTGTCGACGTGCAGGCCAAGACCCTGACTGACCCCTGATCTTGGGGTTAGTATCGACAGGAGCTTGACAACAGGACGCTTACAGAGCATTATTACAACAGTCCATGCGATAGCAGAGAACTGTATTTGATTAGACATGCTTCGTGGAGACAAAAGATACTGACGTAACAAGCAATAGCAAAGTAATCATCCCACCAAAGTCCCACTTCTCTCAATTTTCTACTCATGAGTCTGAGGGTGATAAAGACAGTGGCGGCTGCGAATGAACTCCACTCGGCTGCCCACAGATTAGGCTGTTTGGTAGGCTCCATATTGGCATATCGGTCTTTGAAGTAGACAGGTCAATCATACCTACTCCGTAGTAAGGAGGAGATCAAGTAACTAAGATGTGGGGGAGCTGCCTAGTATATGTAAACTGTTCTGAAGTGCTGATTTATTGCCGGCTATACATAGCTTATCTGTCCCCTGGGTGACTTGGGGGGAACTCCTTTTTTCAGATACCAGTGATAAGAAAACGTTGCAGGAGAAGTCGAACCTTTGTTTCACACCACCAACATTGTGTTGCAATGGGAACGCTGCTTGTACAAAACAAGTCAAAGGGTGGCGCATCTTGAGGCTGACTCGAAAAATGTAAGCAGCCCAAGGCTTTTCCTATTCGACAATGGGTACCAGGTTAGCCGTGAACGCATGATTTTAAGTTTGAGTATCCCACCATTTCAATCGTCAGCAGCCGGGGGTGGGCAACTTTGCGTTGCATCCGTAACCAGGGCTAAGCTTTATTTGACTCCAGAGCGGCCTGAGCGGGTAAGCGGAAGCCAGCCCCGTGATGCAAATCGTATAGGTCCCTGTTCCCGTTACTTTTTCAGCTGTTACGTACACCACCAATTACATCGGGTCCTGGGCCCGCTCGCTCGGTCCCAGCATCGACAGCTTGGGCCTAGCGGGCTTAGCTCTAAGTCCGCAGAGTCCAAGCGGGATATTGACATTATATCCATGCATTTCCATCCCGATCCCCCGTACTGTACGCACAGGCACTATTGATCAACTAGTCTCTGCCTCTTTCGCGATAAGAGAAATCATACGGAGTACTGGTTATTGGCTTGCATACGTGAGATATCCAGCCCTGTAAGAGGGTTGAATCACCATAGCTCAAGGGCTAATGCAAGCCCTTACTGTAAGAGAATTTAAGTGAGGGCCAAGTTGATGGTTCTGAACCCGCAGGCTCCCACGACTGTTCAACTTATTACGGCTCATCTCTCTCCTTGTCCTTCTCCAGCAGACCAGATTAAATAGCCACGTGAGCAAAACCAATGTATCCCTCAGGCTGTGACATACCGACACCAATCGTTGATTCCGTCATTTCCGGCAGCTCACAGTCAGTTCATGGGGCGTTCAGATCAATCCACCAACCACCTTACCCAGCACAATCGAGAAGGTTTGGTTGAGGTTGGTAAAGTAGCGACAGTTCCATGTCGTGCTGTTACAGTAGGAGCAGAGGTATCGACCACGGTGGTGTGAGAGGAGAAAAAGAATTCAGATTGTAGCTATCGTGTAGTGCTCGCAACTGCGATGGACGAATCTCAAGGTATGGTTCTCAAGCATACTCTTTGGGGCATATCGAGCACCAAGATCTTCAAGTTCAAAGGCAAGTAAACTGTGTGGGCATTGCAACATCCTCTGTAACAGATGTGGAGTTGCGAGGAACCGCAATCGGCGGGTGCCGGGAAGCTATCGAGCGACCGTGGAGGAGATTGCCTAGTGCCATGAACAGCTACTGTGATGGAAGCCTGCAGGTCTCACATTGCAGGCCAGTCTAATACGATAACAGTCGTCGATGTTGGAGTTAGCACCGCTATGGGAAAGGGAATAGGAGAAGGCCAGCGTACGGGCTTGACGGTATTTTCAAGTCTGCTACTAACCCCAAAGTCCAACGAGGGGAATTCAGTGACGCTTGATGCTACGCCGGTCCTTTCGGCCAGTTTCTTGGATGTGTCGATGGCTTAGCCTCACCATTACCGGCCCTCACAGTGGCGGCATCAGGGGCATCAGGGACATAGTATGCTGAGGTGCCAGTAGCGGTAACAATTCAAAAGGAAAGCTGCTCAATTATCCCTTACAAGCAGCCCAAACACAATCGAGAACGGCCGTCTTAATGCAGCAGGTAGGGAAGCTGCACATTCGCCCTAATAGAAGTGAGACTGCGTAGGTTGACGATGCCACAGCCCCGATCTTTGTAAGCCCGACCAATAGAAAATGAATGCTTGAGGCTCAACCACCGATCTTGAATAATTGAGCTGGCGCCAGTGGCTAAGGGCTGTTTTCCCTTATTCCTCAACTGCTCACAAAACAGAAATACTCTGGATGTGCATGAGGAACGAGTCATGTGGGGCTCCCAGTTTGCTCCTCGTGTATAATTGAGATACCATAGTCGCGAACCTCAGATCTAAGGTAGGGAATCTGCTTTGCTAGTTTGACCCTTCCTGACGTCAGGTGTTTCGTCGCGAAAACGCTGGACGGGGTCCCTGTTGCCGGACTCAAGATGCAAGCGGACTTCAGGGGCAGGCGATGATTATAGACCGCTGATGCTCAGGCCCTACAGGGCAATGTACTGGATCAATAGAGGGCAAACTATCTGTCAGTCCTGCACTGCTGATCGTCTGTGTTGTACCTGTCAGTATCAACAACTATTAGCATTAGTATGAACAACTACGCGGGAATTGAAACATTTCACCCGCAGGGCGAGATCAATGCGTTCTTCCGATGCGGGCCACGCGAGACAACCGACGTCATGAGGTCCGTTGACGCGCTCACACTCATCTCGGAGGTACATCTGATAATACCATCCTACCGGCAGGCTGTCAGCTTGTTGGTCTTTGTCCTAGGCTCACAGCCCGCATCCAAGGCATACTTACCTCAAAGTCCGGCTTCTGCGGGTCACAATTCGTATGGAATTTCCCCCGATAGCGATATCAGACTCGAGGCGTACATTCCAGTGGAATAACTTAAATTCTTTTGGTTGTAGTTGATGATCTCAACCTGGCTCATTCATTCGAAAGCCAAGACGTCGTGTAAAAGATAGGTCCCGCGACTGGCATAGCCGGCCTTGCCAATAGCTAAAGGCCCGACCGAGAGCGCCGGATGCTGCACGACCGGCCACACCACTCCAATAAGTCAGCATATATGACTAGGTAAAGTGGGCTATCCGGTCGGTGGCGGGAAGGATACGGGAGGAATCATTGTTTGTAAAGTCCCTCAGCAGGTGGCCTGTCGCTACAGTGCAAGAATATCGTCAGGTATCAAGTGCTTCGGGAGTCGCCAAGATTGATAAAAAAACAGTAGGAACTTAATTAGACGTACAACTAATGCCATCTCGGTCGGCCAAGAGCTCGCGGACATGTTACCAGAGTTCGCTGGTACATTCCCGGATATACTACGCTCTAATGCCGCGTGCATTACCCTCACCCCCCGCACAACTGGTCAACTAAAGGTGACCTATCGAATATTGGATACACTACAGCAGTAATGTTACG
Organism: Fusarium brevicatenulatum; assembly: GCA_013363135.1. Lineage (NCBI taxonomy): Eukaryota > Fungi > Ascomycota > Sordariomycetes > Hypocreales > Nectriaceae > Fusarium > Fusarium brevicatenulatum. Next base: position 44,010 of record JABEEJ010000037.1, on the reverse strand, counting down.
CAGATGAAGGTCTTGTATGTTCGATCCGGGTCTCGCTCTCACCGTTCACTGCCCTGATGTTTGACGCCAGCACCATCGAAATGACGGTCCCTTTTCTTTCAGGGGGGTTACACATCACGACGAAATTATATTATCAGTAATCTACTTCTGTAGTAAAAAGAACGGGTATCAACATGGCTATTCTCTCTCCCAGATGTGACTCGAGACTGCTCGTCATCCAATATCCGATCACTAGCAGCATATACAGACTGTATGAAAGGCCAAGGGAAAGTTTATCATCTATTACGTTAGACTCCGTGGGCGAGCTCTTCTACACAACCCAAGTCTTAGAGTGTAGCATCAACAATCCTGAGAAAACTGCTGATGTGTTCATCGGTGGCATTCACAAGAAAACATACCTGCGGGACTCCGTAGATACACGGTTCCAAGCTACTGGTAACCTGGTGCAGCTTAATTACTATGGTTTGGTTTTGTCGGCTGTAAGGATACACAGCTCAATATTTATGATCGGCGCATGGGTTTGGGAGTAATTTAGCACAATTCAACAATAACAGATGAGATCCAGCATCTCATCTTCTTGAGACTCATCCCAGGGTATTCTTTGTGCACGGATTCGGGCTCATCTTGACCTCCGAGTCATTCCCTTTACTACTGCCTCTCCCCAATGTATATTCAATCGTTTTATTGCTGAACCCCAACATCAGCGACAGTGTTGGTATTCTCACGGTGCAGCTTCCTACCTGCAAGATTCCATCCACATAGGACGGAATGCGTAAAGCTTTTGGTGGGGTAACTACAGTTTCTATTTTCCTACATGTTGGAAAACTATATGTGCATCCGCCGCCCTCATTACTGGAGAAAAGTTCAAAAGCCAAGCTTCCGAGTTGGCCAGAGGTAGAATTGCTGACGATACCAACCCTGGGAAGACAGAAGCTACTATCGCCCATAACCCATCGCAGAATTCCTGCCCTGTGGCCAGGCGTGATCCTGACTATCTATATCAGGTATCCCTAATCACTCCACTGCTCAAACCTCATCTAACTTCCTCGTTACAGGCGCAACTAGATTCCTCAGCAGCCTAATCATGAGGAACTCTTTCTCCAATTAGAAGTTGAGAGAGTATTGTTTCATTTGCACGAAGATGACCAAGTCGCCTACAAGGCCCAATGACTGTAGCCCTACATGTCCAACCAAATCAATTCTATGATACACGCAGGACGTCCGTAGTGGACGGCAAAATTGAAGCCATTGTGCACGACGTCGCTGTTGACCAGAGCACTTGCACTATTGTGACCTACAGGATGCGAATATAGGCGACGTGTTTTACCTCCTCCTGGTCTCATCAAAGGCCCCAAAGTTCCATGCACCCACCATCTTCTAGCCAGGTTTCATCACTGATGGCGCTAGCATGATATTTCTGAACTTTATTTCATCTGGCAAGTTGTATCTTCTCTCTGTGTTGGTGCCTGTGATGCTATCGAATCAGTGGCATCAGCGCCTGGCTACTCAACGCAGCGGTCTTATCATCAGCTCTACCGTGAATGTTTACATGCAGTTTCAGTCTCGCCATCAGTTTCTTTTCGATGGAATCCCATAGAAGGAGCTTTACGAGCTTCTCACTGGCGACTTTGACCTTTCTCCCAGCCATCTTTCTGGTCAGCAGTGGCTTCAGGCCTATGGAGACGGCATGGGTACCTATATCCCGGCTACTCACTGTGCTCCACTTCAAGATCCTTCCGTTGAACAAGGACAAGTCGACATCTCTCCGCCCATGAACACAGTAAACGATACCTAGAGGATGATCTGCAGTATCTCAGTCAAAATCTTCAATCCCGACAGATCGGGCTCATGCTTCATCAAGTGAGGGTGCTACGTTTACCCCCAGAGGTGCTTTCCGTCGGGGTCACTAAGCTGGTCTCAGACCCGCCACGACAGCGTTCTTTTCAAGAGTTTTGCCATGCATGGGCACTATTTACTCTTTGTATGTTCCCTTACGGTCTGACGTTGAACGTAGTTAATCAAGGAAGCACAACGCTGTCGCTCAGTATTCGCTCTAGATATTTAATGATGTACCAATACTCAATACATAGTCCGCCAATCATTTTTGTCTATGATTCTCTTCCTCCAGCACGCCCATCCTTTATCTGTTCTATAAAGTGTATTACACTCAACCAGTTGAGATTCTCATTTGTCCGGTCGTTCAATTATCCTGGCATTTGAGGGTTGTGGAGATGACTTCCGACGAGGGGTTCGAAATTGTGACAGAACCGCCAAAAGAGCCTTGGTTGTTGTTGATCCAGATCCGGAGCTGGCCGTTGTCGCCATTGTAGCTAAAAGTGACACTGGGGTTCGCACACGCGTAAACGTTTTTCGATGTGAAAGCTTTGGCTGTGTTCCTCTGGGGATCTTTGTTGAGTGGGGGACATCGGGTCTCCATGTCTTCGGAATACAAGCGGAAGGATACGTTGTTCTTGTTGTTCCGGTCGATGTAGGCGCCAGTAAGACTGACGGGAAGTTCGTTCACTTGGCAGTCTCTCGGTTTAAGGTGGGGAGCAGCAAGAGTGCTTGGAAGTAGAAGATTCAACAGCAAAAGAGGAACGATCATTGTGTCGGGATTTGGGTATAACAAGGAGAGCCAAATATCATTCAGTGTGTTTGGTATATGGATAATAAAGCACCAGTACCCCAGATGATAAAACATCAACACAAAGCCTAGTCTTAAGTATTTCTCTTCTTAAGTTGCACGCGCTGATTGCAGGCCCATGCCAGATTCCAAAAGCTTATAGAAGCTATCTGCCGCATTCGGAACTCCGGATATATATTACGGTGTAATTTGGAGGCGTCATGAGGTGGTACTGAAAGTGTAAATACGGAAGTATAAAGCAACCCTTGCTCTTCAAGGTTTATACCCGCGTATGGATAAAGTGATCTAACCCCTAGGGGACCCACATAATCGGAATCAATGCACAAATGGGGAATAGGACAGTGTAATTAATTGTCGGCAGTGTATTCAACCTGTTGTACGTACAGCTTGGATAACCGATGGTCAATGAGCTTTCCTTTGACGAGAGCGTATAGCGAATTAGCGGGCGGCTTTCAGCGCCTTGGAAGGTAATTAAGTTCAATTCATGTCAACCTTATCTTCGTGTCTGTAAGGTTAAAACGTTCGTTATTGCATTGCCGTGCTGGCTGCTTATAGGCACGGAAACGCGTAACATTTATTAACTTTGCTTGCGGAAGCTATCTGACAAGGTTGCAGTATACCAATCGCTTGGCCCTTTTACAAACACATAGCACGTTAATCTCAGCTCCAACAAGCCAAAGATAATCTCGTGCAGTCACTGTGGATGATTTGTTTTTCCTGGCTTACACAAAGGACTTTACGTCCAGGATTGGATGTAGTAGAAGACTCAAATATTGGATCGAATCGGGAGCCAAGAAGTAGGCATGGACGCAGGAGAGTTCACCATGGTTCGGGTGTTCGGCAGCCTAGTACAGGGTATAGCTACGTCTCAATATCACCTACCCTATCTTAAGAGTCTCTCCAGCGGCCCTGCGTATCCATCATTCAATTTCCCAGTCCACCTCATATGCCTCAACTTCAGCTTCAACAAGCGTCAGGCGTAGTCGACTAAGCACATTATCTTCGTCCATTTGACAGGAGGATCTGGCCGACCATTACATCGAGTCAAGGTCAATGCTACACTCATGTTTAACAATTTGTGTCGCTTTCAACTTTTAGTCTCGATATTAGCTGCATCGTTTGACCATCAGTTGCCTCTCTATCTCAACTTAACATACACTCGTCGCTAGCCATCAATCATTCCTTAAAGTTTCCGACGTTGCGCTAGCTAGCTCATCAAAGTTTTCTTGGTCTCCCCCGCGATGGTATCGTGGCCTTGCGAGGCAGCCAACACTCGCAATATTCTTACCAATCCTCCCCTGGTTTAACTTCATTGAATGACTTCATTTACCTTTCCACATACCAAGTGTGGCGCATCTTACAATCCCCTTGCAAACCGACTTTCCATGTGCCTTGGCTTGGCTCAGGGAAACAGTGAGTGACGCCGTGATGGACGGCAATCCAGTGGACTACTCATGGATGTAGGTATCCTGGTCAACCTCAATGGTGAAAGAGAAGGAGAGATCTAGGTCTGGTGCGCCGGCCATTCTCCGGAGAGCTTCATTGAATTCTGTTCAGACCTATTGTTAGCTCAAGTTTACTTCCATTCATAAGATGAGACTTGCCTTCAAAGGCGGGATCTTCCGTAATAGTCTGGGCTCTTGGGACCAGGCCATCAGAATGATCAAGGGCTTCATCAACTTCTGCTACAACTTGACGTTAGCACAAGCTTCCGTTCATTAGATGATACTTGCCTTCAAGGACAGAAATGAAGTCCAGCGTCACAGAGGTACACGTCGTAGCAAATGAAATAACATCTGATGTGCTGTCGCTTTCCAGGCTTATTCTGGCATAGTAATATCGCGTTTCGTTAGTACATACCAAACAAGTAGAAGGACAGGGCCAGGTAGAGTCATTGATGCCGAGTGAGCGGAGAGCTTTGATGAGCTTTGGTGAGTTGATAGTCGTTAGAGGCCACATCTTGATTTGGGGAGATATGTGCAAGATTCAATGTGTCGATGTGCTGAGAAACTCCCACGATAATGCTGATGATAATGTCGAGAAGAGTTCAGGAATCTGGGCAGCTTCTTATACATAGCTCTGTAACAGAGCGACAGTGAATGCTGGACCCCTCATTGGATGGGTTTCGATTGAATGATGTTCTACTTCACACAAGAACCTTTGTATAGAGTGTTGTTTGTTACGTAGGCAGTCGATTGTGCTGGTGCATGAAAGGCCTCCAATGCATATGCAGCCTGCTTGTTTCCTCTCTTTCCTTTGTCATCAAAGAAACGCTTATTGACGCATATATGATATTTCTAATATCTAGTTGGTATTTCGTCTAGAAGAAAGCCAGCAGCAAACATCGCAGTCACTGCGGTGATGGAGGGGATAGTCACAGCGTCTAATTAACATCTTAACAAACTACCTTTGCTGAGCCATCGTCTTTTATTTTACATAATCAGCATCTATCACCTGCGTTACTGCGAAACATAGAAAAGCCAAGCCTGTTATTGATACGGCATCCACTGCATTCTGAATGGTCGAAAGGTCAATCCTGTCGTTTCGGGACGTTAGGACGAACTGGTTCATGGCACACCAAACCCTCTCAACAACCACCAACTACAGAGCTTGAGTCTTCACGTCTTGGCTAGAGTCAACTGCATCAGATCGATATATCGAGCAACCTCTCTTGATTATCTAATAGTGACATTTCCTCTTCGTACCTCGCCTTTCTCTACAAGGTCCCAAATCTCGCCATTCATAACACCAAGGACAAAGGCGCCACCCACCAAGTTGAATACTTGCTCAGGAACATCATCTCCCGTTCCACTAGTTGTTACCTTTCTGAAGATAAAAGGAACACTAGCACCTTCAACAACAAAAGCCTCATCACCTACTTGAGCCCTGTCGTTTGCAAGACCAATACGCCCGTTGCTGAGTATGCACAGTCTCTTGCCATCGCAACGCTTCAATATCCTCATAGCTTGTTTCTCAAAACTCCCTGTTCCCTGGAAGAGATCCATAAGCGGTATCATTTCTTTATCCTCTTCAGTAAGTTCCCCAAAACACCTCCACTCGCCTTCGTCATCGTTGAGAGCCTCTCCGTTATATCGCTTAATATGACTCACAGCAGCTTTGGCGACCTCTGGGTAGACAACATTGTCGAATGTAAGAGTTCTGAGAAATTTTGATAGCGACAAAGGTCCATTATACCACTGCTGAAACTCCTCATCACCTATGTCCTCTGGCATTTCGCTGTGTTTGAGGTATGACTCGTCTGGTACTAGCTTTTCCCACTGTCCCACAGGAAAGTAATTCTTCGCAATGTCACAAACATCGCCTACCTTCTCAATTCTACCCAGGCTAGCAGCTTTCACGTGAAGCTGTACGGACGTCTGAGTATTGGCGGATGTATATCCTGAACTTGTCCACGTATCGATGAGATGAGGATGCAGCATCTTCCATCCCCATACATACTGAGTAGGCCCAGTTGTAAAACCTGCGAATGGTTTATGCCTCCCTGGAGCAGGTTTTTGAGTGGCAGCCCAGTATGGAGACGTGACGCTCCAGTCTGGGACCCATGTTGGTAGCCCTGGTATGGCTGATTCCTTGACTACGTGTGAAAGAATGTCAAGACCGACTGAACCCATCAACAGGATCGCAAGATCAGTATACACCCGGGATACAGAGTGGCTGTAATTGACTTGAACATTCAGACGGCGCTGCCGGATCACCAGCTCCTCAAGTTCCTGTTCGTTATAATCCCAGCGTTCCTTGTACCCTTCAAGCTCTTCCTGCATCTCTTCATGATGCCGATCCAATAGAGGGACGATAGCGTATAGCTTGTCCCTCGGGTCAGTAGCGCCGCAGGTCCTCGTGTCTTCTAATGTTTTCAAGAGTCTTTCGGCGTATGTAACGTGCAAAACATACGGAGTGGGCGAAACAGCGTACGTGACTGAGAACGGAAGTCTTTGTATCCAGCCCGCGTTGACATTCCAGTGAACAAATGTCTTGAAGTTCTCCCAACTGAGTTGGTAGTCGCCGCAGATCACTGTAGCTTTTTGCGCAGAGGTGATCTCTTGAAGAACCCAAACACGAAAGAACCACGTCCTCTTGAATAGATTGGCCACAGCCATTTGGTTCTGTGGAATGATTGCAGAGGCTTCCACAGCCCCATAACCATCATCGTTGGATGGTTCATCTATTTCGCGGATACATCTCATGGCTGCATCACTATCAGCCGTCCCTCGTCCGAGATAGACCAAGACTTGTGATGCATTCTTATAAATACGGGCCATGAGGCTCAGCTGATGGTTCTTTTCGATAGCCGAACCTTGATCAATGCAGATCGAATCAATCCAGAGTAGTCGAGGTGAATCGGAATATCGGAAACTACTCAAAGCCGCGTGACAGTTTTGCGATATAAGTGCCTGAGTTATCGTGTCTTCATCACCCTGAACATTGACTGTTACGAGATCGTCCATGTCTCCCCAAACATACGAGACTGCCTCGTAAGGCTGAGCTTCACAAAGCTTGGTGTTGAGAAGACGGAGCGTGAGCGGGGCACCATCGCGCCCTGGTTGGAGAGACACCAAGCGAAATGAATCATCTTTGTGAAGTATATTCTTCGTATAGAGATTCTGTAAGTGGTTATTCATGATATATAGCTTATTTGGTATAAATACGTGCAATTTTGTGTAATCCTTGGTCTGTCAGCATTGATGCCGAGGGCTATCAGCAGAGCGGTCTAAAATGGCAGAATGATAATCACGGTTAGCGTCATGTTGTACTTGAGTCTATCGTGGGTGAACAGGCAGGGCCTTTGAACCCAACACTGACTGGCTCCGAGCTCTTGTTGACCTTCTCCCGGGACACGACTGAGATAGTACCACTTGAAAACATGATGGCTCAAATTCGGACGTACTGTCAAGCCTCCTACAAGATCAACGTGGTCTTGGAGACGACATCTCGGAAGAATGGCTACCCAATCTCCAGTCCAGAGTCTCCTACACAAGTCCACGCCGCCAAAGAACATCAGTTTCGATGTGGGTGGAAACTATACGTGAGCAATTGATTTCTAAATTACTCCCGTGAGATCATAAACGCCTGGCCTGGTTGTTAATCTTCACGTCTGTTCATACCATGAACCCAATTGGCTTTGGTGCCCGCCTCATGGTTCAGAGACCAACACAATCATCGTCCGGGATCTCGCCCAATTGGCATCAGAAAAGATCAAACAAAGCTGAGCGCTCTCCAGATCCTCTGAGCAAAGCATTATCTCATAGGATATAGACATAGATATTGAGTTGGTCCTAAAGCCTAGCAAAACGTCATCGTCGCGCATTGTAACTTTCCCGTATTTACCCACTCCATTGCTTCTCCATCCATCAACCCTTGGACATATACCTCGCCATTGACCTGGAAGTTTCCGCAAGGGCCGTACCGACGGATGACAGCAGGGGTGCTGCAGCCAAGCAACACAGTGATCATGTCGCCTGGTCTAGTCTGTTCACTATCCTTCCCATAGATGTTATCTGGAGCCCAGCCCATGTAGCCATTTGTGGTCGTCATGAACCTTCGCTTCTGGGAGGCTCTGTCAAAACGTGAGGTCCTTCAGCCAGGGATCTATTTAACTTTTCCTATTGGCTTTAATGAAATGTCTAACGGTCGCCAGTCAGGATAGTTACACTTGTGACGCTGTTATCCGTCCCCACAAAAGATAGCTAATATGTATCAGATTGTTCGTTATACTAAAGCCAATGTGCTCCCGCAGTAAGGTATAGGCTCCTCTAGCAATTGCCAGAATATCCAGCACCAACAGTGTTCGCATCGATGCCTATTTTTGGGGCCTGGTCCTTACAGGCCTGATAAAAGTCGCCACCACTAAATCCTGATTGTCCTTTTACCTCTTCGCAAGTTTGGGTGCCAGAGTCGAAAACCGCCTGGGGAGCAGAATTAGAAATCATGTCTCTGCATGTCTTGAGGATACTTACCCCATTGGCCTTTATAAACTGAATGCATGCATCATAGGTAAGACTTAGATTATATTCCCAATCCCCATTTTGATAGATGCAGCAGTTATGGTAGCTGTGGTAGTACCCACTGAAGTTAAGGAATTTAGTTTTATTCCTTTAAGAAGCAGAAGTATACTTACTTAATACCAGTAATGAAAATAGATCCAAGAGTAAGAAACCTCAAGATAGCCATTTTAGCTATATATTACTTAAAGTATAAAATAATTATAAGTAGTAATAATAAGTAAGTTAATAAATAATAAAATAACTAAAGGAGACTTTATATATATTTAATATTCTCTTACTTTTTTTAACTAAGTATAACTGCCGGTAAATTAATAAGTATTACTCTTTCTTATAAACTCTCTTAGTAGGCACTCCACTCTATCTAAACCAATAGTTATTTCTATTATATATAAAGTTCCATAATTTAAGCTCGCTCCTTTATTTGGCATATTAAAAAACACGTCAGGAGTGGCCACTTAACCGTTCCGTTAACCTTATTTTTATTACTTTTTAGACCATCTTATAACCCGTCATAAACCCACTCGTATTACCCCTTGTAAACGGCATTCTATATCGGAAAGTCATACGTTAGAAAGAAACAGAGATGAGGCTGAGACGCTAGAAATGAAGTAGTATTTAGAAAAGAATGTTATTAGCTAAGATCTCGACTTCTCGGGAAGCTTTGCTGAAAATGTTATCTGGCTCATTGGCCCAGCCATAGGTAACATCGGCATTAAAGGATACCCCTGACACATTATTAGCGCGCAACCCCCTGTAACCCCTCTGAAAGTGAACGCAAAAGATGTCGTGTTCTCATTCACCGCCTATCGAAGGGTTACAGAAGGTTTACAGGTAAGGAAGTCAAATATGTACCGCATTTACTAGCTTTTTCTGACTTCCTAGGGTCACATGGCCCCCTAGTAGATACTATAGCATGGCTCTGTCGGGCTTCCCGGAACACGGTGGCCGCGGATTGCATAGCCGGCCTTCTTTGTAGCTTCCTTCAAGAGTGCCTAGAATTCGTAATAAGGCCACGTATGCTAATTCAATATACTCTTGCAGGCTATCTTAGCATAAATTAATATAATAACCGACGGCTAGACCGGCATCGATAAACTAAAAACAAGCGGTCAAGAAGTTTACTAAGTGCTGACAGTAGTATTATATTGTATTGTACATTATTTAATTTACTCCTCTTGTATTACTCTACTATGAACAGAGAAGTCAGTTGTATTTTAAAACAACTTAGTCATATCAGACATTACATGTATTCGGTTCATTGATGTGAAATTGGTATCTTTATATTATATTCTGTTGAAATATGCCCCTTAGAGGTTTAGCCATTTCAGCTGTAATCTTAAAGTATCCCTGCTTGCACACGAATACACTTCGCTGTAGTCCAATCCGGATACATCCGGGGGGATTTCGTCACAGAAGAAGTCGTCGAGTCGGTGACAGCCTAATTGAAAGCCGGCGTTCACGGAGCGGAATCCCTCCCATCGGAAGTAGTACCCTTCCTGCCCAGCCAGCCATCCCCATCCCCGCTTTGTAAATTCTTGTGCGCCTTGCCTGAACGTTCGAGGTAGATGGAGGATGGCAGCGTGACGAGCGGTGGCCTTGCCTCCCCCAGCAACTCTATCCAACACAAGAGTGCGGTACAAGGCCGCAGCAGTGGCATTGAAGTCGCCATAGATGCTGTTCCATTGGCAAGGCTGAACAATGGTATTATAATCCCAGTAGAAATAGCCCGTCCCTCTAGCGGAAAGTCCAGAAATGCTATCGACGATAAAACCACTACACATAAGTAAGGAGGATCCATCGCCGGAGAACGAAGCATCGTGCCTAGAGCTTCCACTAGCACAGTAAGGTACATGAGACGAATCATTGGGCCCAAGTCGCGGAAAGAACCGTGTCGGGCCCCAGAGCTGATTCTCAGTCCGGGACGATCTAAGCCGGACTTTCCACAACCAGTCTGCAGCCCACGACGGAGCGTTAGACGGTCCCCAAGGGTTACCTTCGCGAATAGGTTCCAAATTGTCTTCAACTTGAATGAAACTTCTAGCTATAGCGGCATAGACGTGGTGCACGGGAAGAGTGTAATCGGGGTGCAGGCTATCAGCCACGTCAGAAGACATCAACCCGACAAGTGCATATACCCTGTCCCTGGGATCTGAGCATTCCGCAGTATTGGAAATCTCAAGGAGCCTTCCAAAGCTGGGGTACTGTCCACCATTTCTTTCACGGTCACTCAAGGGCGAGAGGTCTTGATAGACGAGATGGATGCCCATGGGCCATGACTGACCAAGCTGGGCCAATCGCTGATGTTGCTGCGAGACGCTCCTTTATGAGTAGTTCATCCTTGACGAGCCACAGATACTCTTCGAGGAAGAAGATTCCGACACAGAAGGACGTCCAGTCAATAGACACAGTCCCGAATTGGATCCATGTTGCCGAAGCGCCCATAACTATCTCTTGGATGATCCGGAGGCGGTACCAGTACGGACGCTTCATCAAGTCATGCATTGCCAACCAGCAACCATTTCCAAGGTAGTCGGGATCACTCCGCAAGCAGGCTTCAATCTGATTGCCACAGTCAGCTTCGCTGAGAGCGGAGAGGTCGTGAATAAGCTGGATAGCCGAGCTGCTTCGGAAGCTCGCCTCTCCCAGCTACGCAATCACGGCCTATGCAGATCCATATATGTCGCGCATCCTACGCAACTGCCGCGCACGCTCGCCCAAGTCTTGTTGGTTAGTACAGATGGCGTCGACCCAAAGTTTGAAGCCGTCTTCAAACTCTCCATCTTGAAGAAATGCTGAGAGAGCTTTGGCAAGATTGGATGTCACCCGCCAAGGCTGGTCGTTGAGGACGATGATACAAGTGTCATTCTCATCTCCCCAGACATAGGAGAGAGCAGCATAGTCGCCCCACAGGCAACGGTATTGGCTTGATGGCGGTTGTGTAGAGTGTATTCGGTTAAGAGGTGCTAAACCTGCGAGCTCAGGAGCGATTCGGCTTCGTATCCACTGCGACGTAGTCCTCCGCTTGCCTAAGTTGGCCACTCCTGAGGTAGAGAGGAAGTGGAGGTATTGTGGGGTGAATGCTTTGAGAGTGTAGGTCTCTAGGGTGCAATGAGGGATGCCGGTCTCGCGTGACTTTGGTAGGAGCGTAAGAAGTCGAATTTCGTCACTGTTCTCATCTAAGGGATGGTAGAGTCTGCTCATCTCCGAGGAGGATTCTTGGGGAGCGGGTTGCAATAACTTTCTGGTCTTGGATTTCGCTTTCTCAAATAAGCTAGACGCCATCTTCACCGAGTGCACGTCGGCCTTGTTGTGCGATAGATGTGACGGTGCCAGGTGCGTGCGGGGAGGCCTCAACAGCTGAAAAGGATCCCTGTAGCCAGGCGCAGCCTGTCCAGTCATGGCATGCCATACTGAGACATTTGCTTCGCCAGGAACTTCACAATCTGACGTAAGAAGAGTCTATAAGAGGCTGATTTCGTATCGTAATTGAATGCATAATTGATATAGGACATTAGATTGTGACTTCTATGGATGCTGGTACCTGTGGAGATCTGCTTGGGTGAGAGGTTTAAGTTCCCAGGAACTCGGTTATTGGAGCTCATAAGCTTTTATAAAAACCCTGAGCAATACTGCAATGGGACGTAATTGATCTAGAGGACCACGGTGTAGTTTCTGATTGTACGCAGTATCTTTCAAGCTTTCGCGGGTTGGCGAGGCATGGATCTTGGCTTTGTTGCAAGAATCGAAATACCAGGAACTCGGCCATTTGTGATCGGAAAAATCTATAAAAAGCTGGCTTCTTGTCGCAGTAGCTCGGCCAACAATCTGAGATCATCACTCAATTTATTTGTGGTGGTGCAGTAGTTGTCAATTGTGGCCTCCCCTCAGCTCTCCGAAGTCACATTGCCATTTTCCAGGTAAACCTGCAACTCGCGCAATTATCCATTCAATTCTCTATAAATTGAGGATTTAGATATTTAAGCGAGCTGGAAGCTGTACCGGCGATCAAAACCTATTATCCGCATATAGATTGTGTCCATCCCGCCGCTTGTCATTTCCCTTAGCATAAGGGTCAAGTGATCGTATTAATAAGAGGCGTCCAGAAACCGGGATCTCAACCCCAGGGAATCAGAAGAATTGGAAAGCAGTTGATGTATACCGGGGAAAGCATCCGGGGTATTCTTTCCAATTGAAACACCTCATTTGGGTAGAAGCTGCTTATTTCCTGGTGCTTTGTTGTTGATACTCACTTGACTCCCAGATCGTGCTTGATGCCCGGCAACATATCGGCGTGTGTTCCACGGCGCAATTGCAGAATAACTATAATATCAGGTCATTTCACATACGGGATCTGGGAGAAGAGAGGCATGACCATGATCAAAAGACCAAAAAGCTTCGCTCGATTTCATTACCGCCAGTATCAACACCCAGTAAACACCCCAGGAAAACAACCCAAACGCCAGACAACCACGCCAAACACACGGCCACAGACAGTCAACCTACTCCAGGTCCAAATCAACCTACTCAAGGTCCAACATCCCCTTCCAAGCACCAACATCCTCCTCCCGCAGAGTGGCCAAACCATCTGGCCCATACTCCACCATCCCAAGGTACACATCGCACCGCTCCTTTTCCAACCTCAGGTCACGGACAGACTGTTCCAGGGTCGCTTTCTCAGCGCCCAACATCACCAACTTCTCCTCAACACGCTTGAACTTTCTCTGCTCCTCCTGAGCAGACGCCACAACTTCTTCAGCAGTTTGAGCATCCCGGGATGCTTTGTCGAGCTCGCTTCGAGCCATTTCCAGGGCTCGGACATGGTAGGTTGGCGCATCGGGCAGCGCCAATTCCTGGTACCCGTCCACGTATCGCTGGTGCTTGGTGACCAGGGCTGAGGAGGTTGTGAGGCGAGCTGAGGCCTCCTTGATGCTCTCCTGGAGCGCGTGGGAATCGACATTAGCGATTTGTCGTTGCAGGGCAACGATCCGGGGTTCCATCTCGTCCAGGAGTGTTTTTGCCTCGTTGAGGCGATCCTCAGCAGCAGCCGACTTCTCTCTGAGGATGGAGATGTGCTCCAAGCGCACTAGCTCTTCGCGGTTCTACTATCATGTCAGCAATTGAATGCAATTGACAGGTCAAATAAGTGGTGACATACGGTGGTTGTGTCTGGGCTGGAAGATGCCCTTGGTTCTGGGTTCTTGAATGAGCGCCGTTTGCGGCGCGAGGCTTCTGTATCGCTGGCATAGCCAGGTCGCTTCTGAGGGTTTCCTAGTACAGTATTAGCATTTGAACATTCATGTATGCTTCTTGATAGCGGATAGTACTTACGGTTGGGGGGGTCCTCATGCTAGGAAGACTCTCTCTCATCTGCCCGAGAAGACAACCTCCTGCTACCACGGGTAGCCGATTTCTCACTCAGCCACCGATCGGCTTGAGTGCACGCCTCCTGGTTGAGGCCACCACACGACTCTGCGTTCTCCTTGAACCAAGCCACCACGTCGTCAACCGTGGTGTCAGCCTTTGTGCTGGCTGAGGAGATGATCTTGGCCAGGGACACCAAGACGTTCTTGCTCCAGGACCGAGGGACGGCATCGGCAAAGAGTTGACTGGGCCACATGCCCGAAACAGAACGAATCTGCAGAGCGCTGGCGGGCGAGGAGCGGTAGAGAGCAGGGACTTCGATTTGAGGGGACGGGGAAGACATCGCGAAGGGAAATTTGGTGTTGACAAGACGGGACGAAAAAAAGGGAGAGACGGGATGAAAACGGCGCGGGAGTCGGTAGTCAACAAATTGAACCGAGGGCTTAAAAACGGCGGGAAACGCGCAGAAATCCAGAGGCTTATGATGGAGTTGAAGAGAGGAGAAACTTGCATGACGACTGAGGTATACCTCGAGGGCAGTACCGATCAAAGGGGGAAAGAGGTACAAGCAGAGTTTTCAACCCGCAGGAAATAATCAATCAAGATATGCAAAATAAATTCTAAAGTTACTGACCGGTTCTCAATATATTAATCAATAAGTAGCTTCATTTTTATCGTCATTGCACCTCTTATGGTTGAGTTCCTGACGTCCCAATGTCTTGGTCATGCTGATGGTGGCATGAGACTTCGGACCCCACGCAAGGGCTGCGAGTTTCAACAACAGGATCTCTACGAATAATGAGCCCAGACTCAAGTGGTTCATAGAATATATTGTTTGGCCGTCAGCGACAACTACAAGAATGCAAGCCAATTGATTCAATGCAGATGTGGCCTGCAATATTGCCCGTCAATGTGGGAGGTTGTTGTGTTGGACTTACAGCGCTCGAATTTGGAGGGTATCCACTAGCTTGAGCGCTGGGGCAAGCTGACAAACGTTGATGCGCGTGCACCGGGATTACATCCAAAAAGGAATAAATGGCCATTCAAAAAGCATTGGCATAGCCAGAATGAGTACGCGACATAGGATTCAATTGTGCAAGTATGTCACTCCAATATTGAGTCGCTGGCGTGCACTCTTCATTGTGGCTGTCAAGCTGAACGAAGCCCACCAAGTTTAGCGTGTCAACCACCAAGCGAACAGCTCACACTCAATGACCAGGAACTCGACCATCAAGGGGTGACTAATGATGCAAAGCTTGACGATTTGATCAGAGTACCTAAGCGACACAGGAATCAATTGGATAAGTATACCGCTTCAAGATCGGGCTGTTGTCGCGGACTCTTGTTCATCGCAGTCAAGGCGGATGAACGCCCAGTAAGTTGAGCGTATTGACGGCCGACCGAACACCTTACATTTGATTACCAGGAACTCAAGCATTAAGCCGTAATTTATAATCCAAAATTTGACAATACGATCAGATCATCTATGCGACACAGGAATCAATTGTAAAAGGACGTCGCTTGAAAAATGGATTGTTGGTGTAGACTGTTCAAAATGGTAATTAAGGTTCAGTTCGCCCCACAAAGTTGGCCGTATTTACCACCAGGAGAACAACTTGCGTTACCAGGAACTCAATAACCCAGCCATAAATAACGACAGAAATATTAAAACACGATGAGGATATATAAGCAACACAGCATTTAATTGCAAGATAATTTTCTTAGAGGCTGTAGTGACGGCGTGGACTTATCCATCCCGCCAACTTGTTTGAACGCTCATCGCACCAAAACTTTAGCGGCTTGACCGCTATGGCTCAGTGGGCCACTGACATGAGATATTTTGGTATCACCAGGAACGCAGCCAAAACAACACTAATAAATTAACAAAAACATGCGCGAATGCTCTATATGATAGTGCGGCAGAGACTCTAAGGTTTCAATTGATTCAGTGCCAAGTTGGGTCGGTGGTGGACGTTATTGATCCATTGGGATTCACCCACCTAGTTTAGCGCCCAGGGACCCTACCACCTCGTCAGCTGTTGTATTTCGCCATCACCGGGAACACAGCCAAAATGATATTTGCAATTGAAAACACTATGAGCAAATACTCTATGTAGCTGTGCGACATAGATCTGAGAGTTTTAATTGATTCAGGGTAAAGTTGGAGTGGGAGCGGGTGGGCAGCTTTCATCAACCACGCCATATCTTAAGACCATCGCATCCACTGTTGAGCCACGTGACACAACAGGCGGAGGAACAGAGTGATACGCGATTTTAACGGGATCGAGACCACAAGAAAGTCCAGTGAAGAAAAAACCGGTATATAAATAATCTTCATATCCATGCGACATGCCCAGAATCAATAAAGTGACTTGTGCCTCTGATGGTGGAGATGCTCCCAACTTCCTGGAATGAGCCCACCGCTCCATGAGCCCAAATGGATGTCCCACCTTGCCATTGAGCAAGATCTTGTACCAGCAGGAAATCCCCAATAAAGCACGGAATGTGGAGAAATTATTGTGTAAGACTACTGACCTTCATTATGCGACACAGGCTCGCATTTAACTGATATCATTTAGAGTAATGCTTCTCAATTTGGTGGCAGGCCACTCACTGACTTTTGAGGGTTGGTAAGCCCGGCCGGCACGCAGGATGAGAACGCATCTCCAATTGAACCACATCGTCGCGTCGACAATTGAAGATATGGTAATTAATCGCAAAGTTTCTAGCTCCGTGGTGATGTTAGCCACGCCTTGATGCGACAACTTATGCTGGATTTCCTGGCTATGGCAGCAATGGTCCCAGAAAGCGCTACACAATGTGACCAACCCTTCAAAAGGTAGCTCAATTGAATCACGTTGTCACAACAAAATGTCAAGACAAGTTCCGGAATCGCGTGTCTTTGCGCTTTTCTATGATTCTATATACAAGTCAATGCGATAACTGCTCTGAACGTTTCCTGCCAACAGCGCCGTTCCCCAGAAGCGTTGCAAATCTGACCCAAAGCTTCAAGGGATGTTTAACTGAGCTACGCCATCGCATCAGAGTGTGAAGACCTACCCTGGAATCGCAGATTTCCGCGCTTTAATATGATACTATTTATAAGTCAATGCGACAACTACTTTGCAGATTTCCCTGCCAGTACCGGATGCATTTTAAGATATGTTTCCCACCGTAAGCTAAATTTTGAAGAGAGGTTAAATTGAGTTCTGATCTTATGACAATAAAAGCAAACATTTATTGTGATCGGACGGACCAGCGCTTCTGGTTGAAGTCGTTTGTTAGCCTACGTGACATATCATTCCAGATTTCCTGACATTAACAGTCAGCAAGGTCAGGTACTGATAATGGTCGTCACATCAATCTTCCACGTGCTCCTCTAATCGATGCTACTTGATAAATATTATTAATATATCAATTGAAATGAATTAACTCCTCTGCATTGCTGATTTGGGATGACACCGTTTCTGTTAACGCTGGATTGCAGTAGGGTAGCTTTATCCGAATGCATGCAGCCTTGGGACTGTGATAAGGTTGAGAGGTAAAGAGAGCTTCAGTCCCAACACAAGGCATACCAAAAAAAAAAAAAATAGTGGAACTGGAAGCATACTCATTTGAATTATTGATATCATTGAGATAATGGTATTTATTTATTTATTGCTGTCCTGCACCGAATGTTTGACCTTGCGATATCTGAAACGAGGCGCATAGATATGCACCGCCATCTGTGGCGTGCACCATCTTTTCCGAAGATACGCCGCTTATCGATAAGCACCAAAACAGCCTGCACGAGCCAATATCGCTCACTTCACTGCTTGTGAGTTCCTCCAAGATTGAACGAATAACAGTATCGTGAAAGTATCGGTCTTGTTAATCCGGCAGACAGAGGTCCGTTCAGTGAGTGTTATCGGAAAGACATCAAAAAAAGGTTTCCCCGCAAGGGAGAGGTATGTCGGTTCTTACATCTAGAACCCGATCAACCTGAGCCCTGCTGGTGGCTGAAGACTAGCTTGGTCGAATGACCCGATAGGGCAGTTGCAGCCTAGTGAGTAGATATGTTGATAGCAGTGCGGTCAGGCATGCGTTTAAGCTGCTTGGATGGTATCTTTAACCAATCATCATTACCTCAACACGTAAAGTGGGTATCCAGACACAATCTAGAGAGTTACATCAGTGGGTTGCGATAGGGGCGTTCACCTTGATTGCGTCTAGCTGGTGAGTGTACAGTTACCGCATGGTACCTCGGAACCGTTGCAATGTCAGTTCCGCATTGATCGTACTGAGTGTCTACAACTTGGATATAAAACACCCTTTCGCGACTCTCACCATTGACCTCGCCAAGCTACAGCTCCATCCTCCAAGACCAACATCTGCCTCACCCGGCATTCTTTTACTCGCATCACCCTCAGATATAAATCTCTAGCCATGACCGAGAAGACTTCACAGCTAGCAGTTGCTGAGACCAAACAGTCTCCTCTCCCTGGCAAGTTGGGCAGGGAGGAGACTGATGGTGAGAGCATTGTGGCCGGTGAGAATTCCAGCACCGACGAGTCCGAGTTATTCCTTCAGCAACATGGATTCACAACCGAGTATCTCAACGAACTCGTATCGGACAGCGAGAAGAATAAGCGACTGGTGAAGAAAGTCGATATGGTGCTTTTGCCATTGATGGCCGGCACCTACGTCCTCCAGTTCATCGACAAACAAGCCCTCTCATACTCTGCCGTCTTCGACCTCCTTGATGATACCGGCACCACCCTCAAGCAGTACAGCTGGTTTGGTAGCATCTTCTACCTTGCCTATTTGGTTGCTGAATACCCATGGTCCTTCCTTGCGCAGAAGACCCTGATGGGCAAGGTCGTTGCTGGTTGCATTATTGCATGGGGGAGTATAATGATGATCACTGCTGCTAGCAGCAACTTCGCTGGCCTCGCAGTATGCAGGTTCTTCCTTGGCATTTTCGAAGCTCCTATTACTCCAGTTTTCATGATGATCGTTGGCATGTGGTATACCCGGCAAGAGCAGCCTTTCCGCGCCGGCGTCTTTTACAGTTGTAACGGCATCGGCCTCATGCTTGGTGGGCTCCTCAGCTTCGCCATTGGTCAAATCGAAGGTTTCAAGGTCTGGAAGGCCATCTTCATTATTTGTGGTGGCATCACAGTTCTTTTTGGGGGCCTTATGCTTTGGAAGCTGCCCGACAATATCCTGCGGGCCAAGGGCTTCAGCTTGGAGGAGAAAGCTTTGCTTATCGGTCGCGCCAGGCTGGCAAAGACTGGTGTGCTGAATCGCACTATCAAGTGGGCTCAGGTCTGGGAGTGTCTGATAGACCCTCAAATCTGGCTTCTGATCCTCTTCGTCTTGGTCAACGAGGTCATCAATGGAGGTGTTTCCAATTTTGGCTCTTTGATCATCAAGGGTCTAGTTGACGATGCCCTTCTCAGTGTTGTTTTGGGCATTCCGCAAGGCGCTTTCCAATGTTTCTGGATCCTTTCCGGAACTTGGCTGGCATCGAGGTACCAGAACATGCGGACTGTTATCATGGCTGTGTATAACATCCCTACAATGCTTGGCCTTTGTTTGATCTGGAAGCTTGACCGTGAGAGCCAGAAAATTGGACTTCTCTTCGGATACTACATGGTAACAGCATATGTGACTTCACTTGTCTTAGCCTTGCAAATGCCATCTTCTAATCTTGGAGGTTATACAAAGCGCGTTACCGGTACCGCACTGGTATTTGCCGCTTACTGTGCAGGCAATGTTATCGGCCCGCACGCTTTTCTTGCCCGCGAGGCTCCCATCTACCAAACTGGTGTTATCGTTATGCTAGCTTGTAGTGTGGCCCAGGTGGTGTTGGCTGCTATGTTGCGATACCTCCTGATCCTGAGGAACAAGAAGCGTGATCATGCTGCGACCGAGTCTGCTCAGGCGCCAGAGGATACAAGCGCCGATGTGACGGACTTCAATGTGAGTTCGCCAAAAAGTACAGATTGGGGATAATTCAACTAACCAAAGCAGAATCCCCATTTCAGATACGTTCTGTAAGAGCTAGAGGTCAATAGGACTCACCGACCGGATGGGCTGAATGAATTTTACGGCGAAGAATGCTTTGTAGTATGCAAGACAGTTTTGAAGTATATGAATACAATTCTTTACAGTTGAAGATCGTCATGAAATGGCTTTCTCCCTTTTATATATTGTATGTCCGTGATTTGTGATTTTGGGGCATAAGGTATACGTAAGAGATCATATTGATGGGACATGTCATCTCGGAAAGCAAGTTGTAGAAAGTTACAAATCATGGAAACCGACCGAGCCAATAGAGAAGCTCTGACATAGTAGTATTCCTCGAATTTCTGTCTGTTGGAAGAAGCTCTCAGCCACAAGTCTCAATTGCAAATAAGTAGTATTCCTTATTCAAGCCCGCTGCGGACGTATTTAAGTTAGATCTAATTGTGCCTTCATCATCACGTTCCATACTTCAAGGCCCTTATCTAGATTTGCGTCCTCCACATTCTCAACCTTTCCCTCGGCCTTTAATTCTTTGATCATATTCAAGCCAGTAGCGCCCCAAGCTGGCTTATCTCCAGACAAGTACTGATAGAATGGGTTGAGCCACTCACTCACAAGGTCAAGATCAGCTTGCTCATATCCGGCCCGGCGTCCACAAGCCCACCAGATAGGTATATCAGAGGCATGACACATGCCAATACTGGGCTGGAGCCAGTTGTCCAGCGCCTTGGCACGCCATGAGATCCTGTACCTCAAGACACGTTCTTCAGGCATGGTCTTGAGCAATGAGGCGGTGAAGCCACGGATCGTAGCATGGACTTGACAGTCGCCGATGATGATTGACCCGATATCGGCCCACTCATCTTTATTGGCCCCTGTTGTGGGAAGAGTGTAGTACTGCAGAAGGGCTTTGGTAACTTTTTCTGGATAGTAGTTGCTCAGTTGCACCACAAGGCTATCGTAATCGGAAGCTGGGTTGACCATGCGGTAGAGAGTTGCTTCATCAGCGACCTCTCCTAGCATTATATCCACGCCTTGATTCGCTAGTAGTTTTCCGAATTCCCCAGAGTTAATGTCAGCCAAGAAGCTGGCGTTGACAAAGTCTCCGTCTGTACCAGCTCGGAAGGTATGTCGCTTCATACGATGGACGGCCTTGATCAGCGTTTCTGATGGTACCTGTCGCAAAGTATCAACCTTTTCTTGAGGAGAAAGGCCGATCGGAATACCGCACTCTGTAAGTAGCTCATCAACCTGGGCTTCGAGTGCAGGAGAAGACACATCGTTCGGCTGGACTCCAACCGCATTCGAGTGTAAGTAGACTCTTTTGATCAACCGATCGGCCTTGTTTGGACGTCTGACGTCGTAATTCAGTTGGAAGATAGACGAATATGCGCCTGCAGATAGACCTCCTACGGAAATATTCTCAGGGTTCCCGCCAAACTCAGTGATGTTCGCATATGTCCATTCGAGGGCTGCACGCTGGTCCCAAAAGCCGTAGTTTCCTGGGGCGTGGGCCGCGCTGTCTTGTTGGAGGCCAGAGAAAGACAAGAAGCCAAACAGATTGAGTCGATACGCTGGAGCCACGATGATGCGATGGAATTCCTGCATGAGATAAATTGGATCATGCATGTTCATGTGGTTCGCATCACCAACTTGAAGCCAGCCACCGTCTGTCCCAAATAGTCAGGAAAGGAATAGATCAAGGTATGTACACGTGAACTTACGGATGTAGAACTGGACTGGCCAGCCGCCGGGCGGTGGGCTCTGAGCAGGTACCCAAATGTTAACGTATAGGCAATCCTCGTCGAAGACGGTTTCTGGCTCTGGAGCGCGATCAGGGTTCAGCACCTCTGCCGCTCCATGTTTGTAATGAGGCTGGGGGCAGACCGGGGGAAATCTCGTGTAATCGCCCGCAACGCCATTTGCATCATCGTATGAAAAGTCTGTCGGGAGCTTTTCTGGGCGACGCCACCTCCGATCACCAGTTGGTGGCAGAGCGTATGGAACACGTGTAAACCGATGATAAGCTGGCTTTTGTGTGACATTGTCAATCCTTTGGATGCCTTGAAGCCTTCCCTTGCTTGTAGTGTGCACGATTGGCTTATCAGTTGACTGTGTTGCGCCCATTGTAAAGATTGCTGATGGCGATGCTGTGAGAAGCAAGGTTGTTCCATTCAAGGCTGGAGAGAAGTATCGTTTTGATGATTACTCGGAATATGCATTCCGAATCGGAAATATACCATCTCGGTAAGAACTACTGAATCAAGATGTTGAGTAGAAGTGTTTGTTGCGATTTGCGCCCTTTAGCGATAATGGTGCATGTACCTCGTACAGATAGCGGTCGGCTCCTATTTCTACGATCCGAGCGACCTTTACAACGCAACTCTGAACCACGCACCCACTGCATTTTCTCTCGTGGAACCTGACATTCTCTGGAAATTGCTGCATGCAGTAAGGCTGCTGAACAAGCCTTTAGAATATTTATCCATCTTCACACTTGGCGTCCATGGTCAGATCATCCTACGTATCTCATTACCCCGCCTTGCTCAGCCCTCATTGAGTAACGTTGGTCTAGCTCAATGCTAAGGAAAATGGAACGTACAGTTACACTTAGTTAATAGCGGAAGGAAGACTTTCTTATATCAAGCCATTATGGCTATGCATCATCTGGATCGCTAACAATCACCAGTGACCTTGATAAACTCCCATAAGGTGCCCCCATCATCGTCTCGAAACAAGCCACTTCCATCCTCCTTCGCAGAAACCTGTCTCTGCTTCCAAAAGTCTAAGCTTTGAATCTGGTACACACCACCCTCCATATAACGCAGAGTAAAATCCTCCCAACCTTTGTGATGGTAGACTTTGGCGTAGAAATCCCACCAAAAGTCATGCCCGAGGAAGGTCCCCGAAGCAACATTTTTGAAGCCTCTAAAGCCGTCTCTCTCGCTGCATTGCCACTGTGCGTGTTCTGAAACGTGCCTTTGAGGTTTTTCCAGATCCATCGGTTCGAGGCGTAGATAGCCATTGTGGCACGAGAGGACGCGGCTGCGGGAAACGTCGTAGATCAGATATTTGCCGTCGTGATGAGGAACGGATTTACGAGTGAGACCGAAAGAACCGTTTGAAGCACCACCAACATCTGTTGAAGCTGCCGTGGATACTGGGGTGTCTTTTCCACCCTTTGAGGAATCAAGCCAGAGCTCAACGGCATCAGCTTCGAAAAGGGTGCGAGGTGTCATCACCCCAAGGCTCGATACAGTACTTGACATTGATGCTAAAGGACTCGTAGCCTTAGCTCAAGACAACAATCAAGACGATACAAACAGGTGACAGAAGCTTGAGCGGCCGAGATTTGACTTGAGGTGTTATTACATGAATCAATGGAGATACACCATTATTACCTGCTCTTTGTTTTTTATCGTTGGTTGTGTATCTGGCCCTCAAAATGTGATTCATGAGCGCTAGCAGTACGATTCAGATTGGCCAACTGCTACTGATACCCAATCATATCTAGCGATTTTCAGTGCATATCAGTTTGCATTTCATCTCATCATACTGTAACAACAACCATTTAGCAAAGCAAAAGAACGTGATAAGTTAAGTCTTAGTGGTCAGGCCAATTACACTTCATATCCCATAGTCAGAACCTTGATGAGCTCCTACTTGCTGTATAAAGGACTGTTAAAACTCCGCTGCGTTGCTTGCTTTTCATCCGTGCCTAGGCAACCTTAGATTCCCTCAGTGTTCTGCCGAAGAACTACCTCAAGTTTCTATACTTGTTCCCAAAAGTAACCAGGTGTTGGGTCGGAAATATTGGGCATCAAAAGTCGCGAGATGATGTGCAATGGTTGTCCCCCTCCCCCGCACAAGAGGTTAGAGGCAACTAGTTGGAATTGACTCCCCATAAACTGAAAATCAGTGCATCGTTTTATCATTGACAATACGACAAATCCAGCTGGAGCTTGGGAACAGACTTATGTACCACTTTTGATCGCCGAAGAAATAAATTAGATTACCTTTACTACAATTGAACTGGCGAACTCTATGGGGTAAACTTCATGATGTCCCTAGGTTGCACGACCGTATAATCTATCAGATCAAACCCTTGTTGATAGTATCCTCGTAACCACAACACAGATCAGCAATGCTGTATCTCCATTTATAACGCACTAAAGCCCGTTCTCTTAGTCAGTGCACTACTCACAGCAACAAAGATATCATTCAGTTAAGTGGTTTACCCCACACTCTGATTCTGTTCGACGTTACGATTGAAGTAATGTAGAAATATAATAGCTTTTTATACTATAAATTATTTATTTCGGGAGCATAAGGCTAGTCAGCCATGATACTCTGACCACCGTCTGCGGTAATCCTCTTTCTGATGCGTACTTTCATGGTACTACTTCCAAGCTGAATCAACGATGGTACAGAACTGGAAGCTTCAGCAGCTCCAATTTCGATCAGCGCATTCGGGCAGAACAGGAGTGCTTCACCTGTTCCCAGACCGACGATATAAGAGAACAGATCTTCATCCTTGATGTTCAAGTGCGAGAAAAAACCTAACGCCTCATTGTCCTTCTTGGTGTTTGTGCTATTTACCATATCTTGACCACGGATTTTCATTTCAGCCTCAGAGACTAAATAGACACCTGCCAAGTGTCGCCTCAGCGTGGCGAACCACGTTGGTGACGTGAAGCGGTGGACAATGACAGTGGAGCATAAATCGAGGAGCTTTGGAGATATAGTGGGTTCTTGAGTGGAAAGAATAACTCTAGTGCCCAAATGGCGCTGTAGACGGATGACCGAAAGCAGGGACTCTGTCAGTGTTTGGCTGTCGGAACTGTCTCTCATGTACTTGTGTGCTTCATCCAAAGCAACGATGCGTCCAATGGTCGGTTCTCGTTCCAGAAACAAACTAAGACAAATGTTAAAGAGCGAACATGCCGTCTCAGCCGTGACACAAGGGCATGAGAGATCGACAATCGTGAGTTCTCCAGCCTAGCGGTTTTAAAATTAGTGACATCCTCAGTTACAACAACAAAAAGGCTTACAATCAAGTCCAATTTTACGCCCTGAGCAGGAGCGTTTCCCTTTCCCTTCGGCTTCGCTTTCAGTTTAGAAGCGGGACCATTCGCTAAAGTTTATTCTGTGACCATAAAACTTTCCAAGGTCTCTAGACGTTGTTGCAATGGCAGTAGCTGCCCTTCTGTTAAGGACTCTTTACTAATAGCTGCCTTGAAAGCTTTATAGTCGAAGGCTGAGTTTGTCTGTTGCTGGGCGATACGCATATCACCTAGGATGCGACTAACAACGTGAAGATACAGCGGTATTCCACCACCCTGAATTGAGCTGACAGCCATCAAATCTAGCATCCTTCTTGTGTTCAGGTCCGATTGGCTAATCCGCAGCTCCTCTACTATCACCCTTGTAAGGTGCTGATAGATGCGCTGCATGGGTTAGCCACTAGCCTTTTGTGAGTATGGAGAAAGGGTTCACCTTTATATGAAGGATATTAGAAGGAGCACATGGTACTCTAACCTTCACGTTCGTATTGCTGGCTATATATGCCGCTTCGCAGGGCATTCCGCCTGTATCTGAGACAAACGTATCGTAGTGAAACACAAGGCCTGCCAAGGGATGGGGAAGTTGATTTGCCTTGGACGAAATTAAGCAATTCTCCGGAATAGTACTCAGTGTATGACTTTTTCCTGATCCTTGGCTGTCGCAGATAAACGTACTGACAGGAGCGGCCACGTTGTAGAATAACCGAGATCTGAGATGTTCAACAGTGCTAGCCGACAGGGAAGAGGACCCCCTAAATCCTGAAATGTTAGAAGCCAGAAGTCCGTATTGAGCTGGCCGCTCGACTATGGGGAGTCTTGCTTCAATATTGTGCGTGAAAAGTGGAACGGACTTCATTGTGCTTGCCATTTCAACCTCATGATCGAGCAACTTTAAATGAGGGTGTGGAGGCTGTGAAATAACAGACTCAGCGGAGGAACCCATGATTGTGCAATGTAAGAGTGATTTGGTGGAATTGTGGAAATATTTAGTATTCTATAAGTAAAAGGGTCACCACTTGTTATCCAGCGGCCGATCTTATAGCTTTATGGAAGCTAAAAATATAGTCGGCCCCCTGCAGCCCTTTCTTTCAGCCACCTACGCGCTTACCATAGATAAACATCGAATCGTAAAGCTCAAACTTATCAACCCAAGAGGGTCGATAATTCAAAAGGGCGGCAAAGAGCACAAAGCTCACCGAATGTGGTTCTATGAGTAAAAAGGGGTCCCGTCAATTATCAACGCTGCCCCAGTTTAGCCATACTCTGATACCCATTCAAATGGAAGCAAAACACTACCAAGGGAGCAGGCTACGAACGACGAGACAAGGGAGATTGGCATGCATACGGAATTCTTTGATCCGGAGTACATCAATCATGAAGTGTATCATCGGAGCTTCGACATCACAGCTCCGGGCAGTAAATCTCCGAAAAGCGGAGTTCCCGACAACTGACAAGTGGCATGCGCAGCGCTTCTCTCTT
The DNA here is from genome assembly GCA_013363135.1 of Fusarium brevicatenulatum. NCBI lineage: Eukaryota > Fungi > Ascomycota > Sordariomycetes > Hypocreales > Nectriaceae > Fusarium > Fusarium brevicatenulatum. Next base: position 17,431 of record JABEEJ010000037.1, on the reverse strand, counting down.
CTTTCAACGATATTCTATTCCGGAGCCCGGTTTTCAGAGCTCGTAAATCCTTTATCCATGGTTTCCCTTCCGCGGAATGAGAGAATATGGTCTGACAGAATACTTCAGGCCCACTTTCATTTAAACCCTATACCCATCCTGGTTCTGGATCATTCGAATATGGCCTCATTGGACACGGCCTTCGATCTGCAACTGGAGCTTTGATACATAACCCGCAGTGCAACACTAGAATCCACCCCGATGTCGTTTGCGACTATGCGATGGAGAATCTTGACCGGGTTGTTCAACGGATATAGCAGGTAGCATCACACTCAACACACCAGTGAAGGACACCTCCTCTCTCAACAAAGCCGTGATTCCACAAGAGGCCTTCCCGCCACTGAACGGAGCCCCTGACACTTCAACGTCGGTGTCACACTTTCGGGTTGCCGTCGCGGAACTGCGAAGACCGGGTTTCAGCTCTCGGACTTGAGTTATCGGACTTGAGTTATCGGACTTGAGTTATCGGACTTGAGTTATCGGAGTTGAATCCTCGGAATTCGTGTATCGGGATCACGTTATCGGAGCTGAAACATTTGAATCCAATCGAAGGACTTTATCCAGATATTCAATGGCTTCTCCAGATAATGCTTCCTCGGCCGTAGAAGAAGGGAGCCCCATTTATATCACTTTGCATTAAGCAACTGTAGTGAGGACTTCAAGACACAGACCCAATCAGTGATTCCCTGTCATCTAAGACTTCGCATTAATATCTATCGCGTTTCATTAGCTACATCAATCATCGTCTGTGGACAGTTCCCTATATAACAATTCACTAACCTGAACTCGGGACTCAAGGGAAATACCGATCCTTCATAGAATCGGCAAAGCAAAGCAAGTTTAGAGCTTCCACTGTCGAAACTCTACTATAGACCTCCATAGAACATCTTCCACATCAGGGTTTCCATAATTCGGTATTCCGGAGTTCTCCCTTGGATATAAATTACAATCTGAGTCAGCTCAACAATTGACAGAGAAGTGCAGGCTCGCTTTGGTCATCTGAGCACCTAAATTCGAGTAACTAATTACGGCTAAGGGACTTCCACCATGGCTTAGATATATTGCGGAGTCAGGCCTACCAGTCCTCACGAAGTTGACTCATAGCATTGAGGCGATTTGTCTTCAAAGTTTGCTGACCCTTACTCGGCTCAAGACAACAACCTCACGAGAAAGCCGAGTGGCGATGACGACGCTGTCAAGTATCCTTTCACTGAATCTTCGAGAACGATTCCTAGATCAGATCAAGCGACTGCTATAGGATCAATCCAATCATGCAGTTTCGTTCAATGAATGAGTCCAAAAACAGGGGGTCATCAAAATAGTGGTTGAAGGGCTGTGGGATAAAGTTGGTCTCTCTCCTCTAGCAACGAAAGTTATCAATAACGATACAGAATGTCCCTGGAAGGCTGTAGACAGTACCAGGCAAGCCTCAAGCTCGCTTCTCTTATTCCAAAACACGCTGCACATCACCTTAACTATGGAAATATATGTTTCTAGTTTATCTGCTGAATATACCAGGCACGAGATGACATGTTTTGCCCATAGAAATATTGCTTTCCCCCTATAACAAAAGGGACCTGGACCTGACGAGCATCATTCCATTTACCATTCTGCAGTTCATTTCCAATCTTGCCATTAGCATCAAGACCCTCGATGATCCATTTGCCCACGCCGAGATCCTGGCCATAGAAATATTGTTTGCCGTTCATAGCAAAGGGAAACTGCGTAGCATAAATACCAAGCCATTTACCGCTATCGGTTTCATCACCCATTTTACCACCGGGGAGGATTTTCTGGATAAACCAGCGACGCGTTGGGTTTGGTGGAGTGTTGAGGCCTGTCAGAACGTCTGTAGGATCTATAAACAAAGACATCAAAACTGTAAGAGGCAACCCAGAGTCTAACTCGGCTTGGCTGGGTACATGCTGACTTGCCCAAGGGTTGCCCACATCTTGACCATAGATGTACTGAGTATCGCCAATGGTAAACGGAAACTGGGCCGCGTAGCGAGTTGCCCAATGGCCATTATCAGTCTCACTCCCCATCTTTCCACCGGGAAGGAGTTCCTGGATAAACCAATACAGTGTGGAGATGTTGTGGGCAAAAAGGTAGTTCTTGTTGCTAACCGAGAAGGTGTACATCACATGATAAGCGTTGTTCCAATGCCCGGAGTCGGTCTGGGATCCCATTTTCCCGTCCGAGAGAAGTTCTTGAATGAACCAGTAGGCAGTGCTCATCTTATGCCCACAGAAGAAGACCCGACCATTGATCGTGAAGGGAACCTGAACAGCGTATGCATAGTCCCAGTGGCCTGAATCGGTCACGGAGCCCATTTTACCGCCAGGGAGAAGTTCTTGAATGAACCAGTACTTGTCAGATTGACATTGGCCGTACAGGAAAACCTTCCCGCCAATCGAGAAGGTGAATTGCACTGGGTATGAGCGTCCCCATGAGCCAGTGTCAGTCTGGGTACCCATTGCTGTGGCCATGATGGAGATTTGGATAAGGAATTGTTTAAGTAGGGGGCTTGAAAGAGATCGTCCACAGAAAAGATTGAAAGTGATTGAGAGAACTGAGCGAGATATCGAAAGTTGAAATTGTCTCTAGAAGCCCAGGTACAGTCTCTCTTATATATTTCTGCCCGACACAAGGCCCAACGGCTCTTGATTCGTTATTGTAGTTCCCTCTCGAAGCTACGGAATCCTTGTGACTGTAAAGCTTTCTCTCTTCACTCAGCTCGCCACGTCCTTGCCACTTTTCTGAGATTGTACAAGAGCTGATGTAGAAGAGAGCCTCGACCGGCCCAAAGCGCACTTTCCTGCCGTAGGACGCCATAGTGGAAATTGATTGGTCTAGACACAGAATCAATCAATAGTTTGCTGCTAGGATGAACTTTCTAAAGAATTACATTTACATAGCGCATGTAGCGGAAGATCATACAGTCCTGAGAAATATTCTCTTTTTCTGGACTTCGATATTGTATCCGTTCCAGGAGTGATCCAAACTAACACAATGAAATGCAGGCTACCAGAAGGCAATAACATTTGTCATTGAAGTAGGCAATTGTCCAAGTGCCCCTGCCGTGCTATCAGCGTGCTACTCGTGAGGGGTAATTACGATAGCCCTTAGACTATTGATTCCAAGTTAGACTATTGATCCACTGTCTCAGCCTCTGCTGGTTGACCGCTCCTTCAGCTAGCCACACTATCTAAATCATCCAATCAAGTAGCCTCTAGAATGCAGACAAGTGTGGCCCGGTATATTCTATCTGTAATAGTTCCCGACACGTGGCCGTTCTAATCACAAACCTTACGACTTATTAACCACAGTTCCGTAATCTGTATCATATGTCAGTAAAAGCCCAGGCAGAAGGACTGGGGTCGTACCATCTGGATATTTGTATTGGGATAAATGTGTTACAGACGTTCTTTCGTCTTTCTTGTCTTCAACCTAAGCTTGCACTGCTTGCTCTTCCTTAGTTAACCAGGTCTACGGGAGACAGTTATTGTTAACGAACCTCCCAGACCTGGTGACAGCATTGTGGGTGGAAGTGACCAAAACTCAGCCCAGGTGATTTACAGGCTAAGCATCCCGTGGAAAGAATCAAGATCAGTTTCTCCAATCACTCAGATGTCTTCCATGTAACTGCTTATGGTGTTACGCTTCCAACCCAGGCCCCTCGGCATGAACGTAAGGGACTCAGTCGTAGTCCAAGCGTTGAAATCTTCGTTTGCTTTTGGATGTCTCGGCGCATCAGGCCGACCACTACCGCGTTAGGGTTGCAACCACAGAAGATTCGGTATCTGGGTGATTCAAAGACGCCTGGATCTTCTAAGTCCGCCATAAAGGTATGCAGGAATTCGTCTAGAAGCAGTGGGCTGTCCGGCCGGTAGGATAGGCTCCACAAATAGAAACGAGCTCACTTTTGAACCTTGCTCCCATCGATTAAGAACTCTACTCAAGCTTGAATCTGCTACAGAGGCCTTTAATCTTGGCGATTGACAACTCTGTATGCTGGATGGGGAACTGCGGACATATTTAGTGACTGGAGGAGATGCAATGATATAGAATGGTATGAACGGTATTGAATCCGAAGCGGAAACCCTGCAGAAGTGATGAGACAAGCGGCCCGTCAAATCATCTAGTTTGAATACTAGCTGTAGCGTCAAGAGGTGCATGCTTCGAAGAAAGCGGCCCGGCAATTGTAACCTCCGCAATATTAGAGTTGTCGCTAGTACCGTTTTCTGCCGATTGCGAGGAAGCTACAGTGAACAGGTCACCCTGGAGAATGCTATGAACTTTCCCTGCAAGTAGTTTCTATCTTTCAATCCATCTCACTGCGCCCTTGTCAACAACGGGCCTGAAGAATCCTTGCTCTCTATTGCTGTACAAGATGAGATTTTGAGGTACGCAATACACTAAAAACACAGAGCATATATGACGAAGATATCTTTATGTCTACTGTTAAGACCATGGTCAAGGAGAGCCGCCTACAAGAAATGCGATAGAAAACCGCATCGCTTTTCCGTCTTGGTCTCAAACCCGCCCTTGGCAATCTCTCGTGGCCCACAAGCAGTCAAAATAGTATACCCACCGGGATCTAAGAGCCAGTTGTCTCTCATGCACCCATCACAATGTACCGAACGCGTGGATTCATCTGTGTATACACCTGCTTCACAATCAGGGAGGTAGCGCAAGTTATATCAGCGGCGATGTTGCGGTACACACTTGCTTAGAAGCAACAGTCAAGGACAACAGTGACTCTAAGTCCTTTATCGGTCATTGTTATGAGTAGCTAAGCTAGTCGCGGTCCGAAAAGATATGTCTCCGGGCTTTGGTGCCCTTCCGGGGGAACCAATGCCAGATCTGCGGTTGACTCTGAAAGAGCGCCTTTTCCTGGCACCATGCCCTGAGTAGTGTGTATAGACGAAGGACCAGGCTTGACCTTCGATGTGACGTTCTCAACTGCCATCATCACGTTGCGGCATGTTGACCTGAAGCTCTGGGGCATTAGCCTTTCCTTTACAGTCCTGAGAGAGGCTTTCGCTTGTAGTAAGGGTCCGAATTATCAACTGAGCCCGTCAACTGCCTCTCAAGAAGGATCTTTATCTTCTCAACGTCTCTGACGCAGCTTGTCCAAGGTCGCGATATGCATTTATGACAATCAGAATGGCATGGCGATCAATGGAGGACTCGTATTCAGCCATGTTCAGCGAATCGTGGAGATGTTACTTTAGACTTGATCATTAGAAAAAAGACAAAATCGGTAGAGGAAAGAAGAGCGCTGATAAGAAATTCCCTGTACAGAGATCAAGTAGCAGCAACTACTCATTCAATGTCAGGCGTCGAATCAAAAGCCTGATATTTATGCAGTGACACTGTTTATGAATGAGAAACTGTGGCTTAAGGCACAGGTCTACTTTTAGTACTGTGATGCCTTGAGGAAATAGAGTCTATTGGAATTAGACCATCATTCTTCCTCTCCAAGCTTCCGCCTTTTCAAGCACTGCCATGTCAATTGTCGCGCCCCCTTTGGCCGACTTGTACGTGTTGCAGTCACACAATGTGTACTTCGGGCAGAATCACAGAGGCAACGAGCACTGGGGTCAACTGTGCTTTGGAAGCAGCAGATTAACCTTATCATTGAGACGAAAGGCCGGGTTCTTAACTTGACGGTAAGATTGCGCAGTGATATATCAAAACGGTGGCCGACGGCTTGATCTCTGGACGGTCTTCCTCATTAGTGATGATACAATCATTGGTTGGACTGAAAAGGGTAGTAGACTTGGGCACCAAGTATTGCACGACATATAGGCAGGGATACTCAGTCTTCGGAAGTCGTGGCGCGTGGGAATAATCTGGCTGATGAGAGGGGAGCGAAAGCCAAGATGAGAGATTCGTTCTGAACGACAACCGTGCTCAGGGTCTTAGGCTGTTTATATAAATAGTGATAGTTGTGCGGAGTAAAGCAGCTTCTATTTGTGAGGACTTCCAGTTGGTGGATTGAATTCAAATAGCTGACGTCAGACAGGCAGGCCAGTGGCTCAGACCGCCCAGCCATGACACGTCACTCAATACACTGCAGAATCATCAGCAGTATGCTTGACAGCCTAAATGTACAAATAGAGGCAGGATTCCGTTCTTTTAACGCGTCAACACTGGCGAATAAATCATCAAAGCCGCTATAAAATGCACCTTAGTTACAACTTCCACCTTGGAGTCTTCAATAGTTGGCACGAGAAACTCAAAAACATGATTTTCGTAGGCGGTTCAGAGAGAGTGTCTACCAAGGTAGACTATCAGGTGTTGGATGTACCCTGCATCTCAGGCCCTGTTACTCAGCCGCAGAGTGTAAATGTTGGAAATAAGATTGAAGAGCATCCATTGCGGCAAATTGGGTTCTTAACATATCACTTAAGTGTCGGGTATATCTCATCACTAGATAAAAGGTAAAGAGACCAGGCTTTATACGAACTTTTCAGTATCAACATTCCCTACCCGGCCTTCAATTGTCGTGTCTGTCCGCAACAAATTTGGGGGCTTGAAAGTACGCACCTGAATGGTCCACGAATATCAGCCAACTGATTATCCCTGCTAGCGCAGTCAGCATGAATTTACGATTGTCAACAAATCTGATGAACAAATACTTCTTAACTTCCCCAACCTGGCAGCCTTAACACTCATTAGCCAGAGGATCCTTTTATCGAGGTCACATCAAACCTTGCACTTTGACCTCCTCCTGAAACATGTCCAGCAATGAGGATTCTGTTCGAGAAGAGAGTGAAGAAATTCGTACCGCTCGAAAAAGACTCGAGGCAAATCCTGATTGCCGTCAGGAAAGGGTTCGCCAACTTCGAGAACTGACAGATCTACTGGTTGAGGATCATAACTTAGATGAAGCTATACAGTGTCATCTTGAAACGATTAAGCTGACACCTCAAAATCAAGTTCAAGCTGACGACCTCATCGATCTGGCTACTCTCAGCTTCCGCCGATTCTCTCTCAGTTTCGGCTGTGAGGGGTCCGGGGGTTCGTACCTAGATGATGCCATCCAGGCCCAAAGAAATGCCCTCGAATTGCTGCCAGAGGACCAGCAACAAGCCTTTGGCCTGAAAGACCTTGGAGACATGCTTTTCGTTCGGTACAAGATAAAACAAATTACATGGGAGATTGAGCAGTGTATCAGCACCGACGAGAAACTTACCGACATTTACCTGAGCTCACCTGACGCATCCGAAGATCTCGAAGAGGCTATCAAGGTATCGGAAGACGCACTCGCTATAGTTGAAAATGGTTGCCCTGAGCGACATGCATGGCTTTTGCACCTAAGCATCTTGTATAAGTTGCTGCATTATAGGGATGGAATGATGCACAGCCTCGAGAATGCAATTCAACTCGCCCAAGAAGCCCGTGAAATAATGCAAGATGGAAACACGGATGTGTCTGCACAACTGTCGGAACTTCTTGAGATTCTATACGTAATGATGGGAAAGGATTCCGACATCAAGGAGGCCATAAACCTGGCGAGAGAGACCCTTTCAAACGCCACCCCCGGGAATCGACACGGGAGCCTGGGTGCCCTCGCCCGTGTGCTATTTCAGTCATACAAAGCAACCAAATCAGGGGAACATCTTGACGAAGCAATATCTTCAGCTATAACTGGCTCTGAGGAGGGGTTGAGAGGAGACAATATTGGAATCACGGAAATTGCAATTTCTAATTTCCTCTACGATTTACTTTGGGAACGCTACGAGACAGCGGGAGATCTCTTGGATCTTGACAGGATGATCGACATGGCACGTTACAGAGTCAATTTAATGCTTCCCAAAGTCAATGAGAGACTCCAATGGGAAAGCTTGCTTAATGCCTGGTGGCGCTACAAGATTGGTTTTGGTGCCCACTCCTCTGACATAAAGCGGGCAAGAGAAAACCCGGCAAACATCCATATTTATGGCGCTAGCAAGATCACAAGCTTGGATGAGCTTGCGCGCCCACTGAATCTACGATATCTCAAAACAGGCGAGCCAGAAGACATTGTTGAGGCTGTCAATATCATGAGGAGGCTTGTCAAACTTTCGAAGAACCCATCATATCTCCTCAGGCTGGGGTTGTATCTCTTGAGGCTTTACGATGAGAAGAAAGACCCAATTGCTGCTGATGAGGTAGTGTGGGTGTCCAAACAGCTGGGACTACATGCAGATGACTGGGAGTATTCTGCCGGACAACCTCAGCATTTGTATCTCGATTACCAGGCCCGTGAGCTTTCGCTTCGCTATGAAATCACCGGTAACCTGAACCACCTCGAAAGGGCAATGCCTATTGGAACTAAAGTAGTTGAGATGTCTGATATCGATACAAGTGGTCGAGCCAGCGCTTTGTATAACTTGGGGTCCACAACCTACCAGATGCTTTGCACCACTCAACTTCAATCTGATCTGGACAAGGCCACTGACTATTGCAAGAGAGCAAATGACTTGATGCCAGAAGACGATACCAATCGACCACATTGCATTGCCAAATATTCACGTTGTCTTCTGCAGCATTACAAGTTTACATTAAACTTGACAGATCTGAATGAAGCAATTCGCATAGGGCAACAGGCTGTGATGGCCTCCCGCGATTCACCCTATCTGCAAGAGAGAATCATTGACGGCCTAGCAGCTGCTTTGTACCAGCGATTCCTCGCGGCTAACAACCGCAACGACCTTGACGAAGCGATTGTATTGGGTCGTCAAGCAGTTGGCATGAAGCTAGAGGATCCAATGAATGGCTGCCTTTATTTCCTTAGTCTTGCAGCAATGCTATGTGATTTGCACACATTGACTGACGGGGAAGAGTCTCTACATCATTTGGGAGAGGCTGCACAATTGGTCCATCTGGTACGTGAGAATACCTTGGTGAACGAAAGGCAGCATCCCGATCTCGCACGAATCATTTGCCGCTGTCCACCAACGCTATTCCTCTACCTTCCAGTAGCATCTGAAGACGATCTTCAAATTTATAGTCAACATTTTCGTGACGTTCTTACAGAGACCAGACACATGTCTTGTTCCATCAGAGCACAGTATACAACCGACCTTGTGTTAGCCTTAAGCTGCTTCTTCACCTATGGAGTGCCAACTGACATCGAAGAACCCGTCAAACTGGCACGAGATGCCATCGCTATGGCAGAGGGTGAAGATCAATCAAAAGACCTGGCCTGGCACTTCTGTGGTCTGGTCGTCGCACTGAGAGGGCGCTTCAGCGCCACAAGAAACCCAAAGGATCTTATTGAGGCTATCTCACTTGGCCAGCGCGCCGTGGACATGACTTCAGAAGATGATCCTCGTCGTGCCTTCTATCTGATCATATATGCTACAGCGCTTCATTGCCGTTACTCGCATACTGGAAGACTGGCAGATCTATCTTCATCCATTGAAATTGGTCTCGAGGCTTGGTATCTATCATCTTGTGGAACCATGGCTGGTGACTACCACAATCAGATGATTTGTGCTGGCAATGTTGCAAAGCTTTTGCAGGATAGATATCTCCTTGAAGGTCAAGCCTCTGATCTTGAGCGAGCTATGGAGTTTCAACATATCGTTGAGGAGCGAAGGCTGATTGTCGGTAGAGGCGAGCCCTCTAGCTTTTTTATCAAACACAAGGGTTCGAGAAATACTGATGCCGCACCTCGTACTCCAAGGATGGAGAGAAAAGACGTTTCGCTGTACGATGTTCCCAACAGTTCGTGTCTGGCGTATAACCTGTCATTCAAGCTATTCCAGCACTACAAGAAGTTTCAAAGCAAAATACTTCTTGCTGACGTGATATTTATTTGTCAATTCTCGGTCAACTCTACCTCTCGCCGCCATAAGGACATGCCAAAGTACCAGCAGCTCCTGGGAAGTCTTTTCGCCACCCGCTATGAAGAGAAGAAGCTCACAGGTGTGACCGATCAAGAACGAAGAGCTACACCGAACCTTGTGAAGGACCTCAATAGTGCTGTTGAATCACTCGAAGAGGTCATTGACATAGCATCTGAAGCAGACCCAACATTCACTTCAGCAGTGCTTCTGTTGGGACCTTTATATAGCGACAAGTATGCTATTTCTGGCGACATAGGAGACTTGAAAATGAGTCTCGCGGTGCTCCGTGAGTCTACAAGAGCTCTAAGAGAAGATGATAGCAGATACCTAAATCTTCTTCGCCTGCAGGGATTGACTGCAATGAAGAGCTTTGCAATATTCAACAGGCAGGAAGAAATTGACTTGGCTAAGCAGATCTTCTGGCAAGCTCTTAGGATTATGGATGAAGGTTGCCCATCGAGACCAGCATCTCTAGTGGATTTGGCTGAGGTATATCAAGCCGAGCACCGCAGCATCAGGAGCAAACAAAGCCTTGATATCTCTCTGGAGCTTTACGCTGGGACAATAGGCATAATGGGCGACTGCAGTGACTGTATTCGACCTCAGGACCTCTTGACTCGGATCTTTACTGGTCGTGCACTTTCTTACCTTGAAAGGTACAAGAAGACAAGAATTTCAACATATCTCGACAAGTCAATTGAGAACATCAAAGAGGTCTTGACGCCACTGGCTACCAACAGTGTACTCAAAATCAACCGTCTCGTTACCCTCGCCAACGTCTACATTGCAGGCTACACTACAACACAGGATATTTTGTACTTGGCATCGACAGATCAACTCCTCAAGGAGGCGAGCGATATCGCAACATCTTCCATATCTGTGGATGGCGTATCCCGTGTTACATGGCTTGTTCTTATCGGGGAAAGTTACAAGAATAGGTATCATGCCGCCAAGCTCGATTCCGATTTAGATCAAGCAGTACAGTTCCTTCACGAAGCTTTCGATGTGGCATCTCTCAACGCAACTAGGGATCTTTCAAGACTCGCATCGATTGCAAAAAGCCTGACATCTGCATTGAAAATGAAGAAAGACTGGAACAAGGCATATCTCGTCATTAAACAAGTGGTACCTTTGATCGCCGCGACCACGCCACGCTTTCTGAACATTTCTGAGAGCCAGTTTTTGCTGTCCAAGTACTCAACACTAGCATCTGAGGGTGCAGCCTTAGCCATGAGTGCAGGATGTGAGCCTATGGAGGCCATTCAACTGTTAGAAGCAGGCCGCGGGGTGGCCATGTTGGCCTTGAACGAACTCCGTCTTGACTTGACCTCAGCTGCAGCTCTAGGTGCCGAGCATCGCGAAAGGCTTTCAGTTTTCCAACAGGAGCTTGAAAATACATCTCTCTCTTCAACTTTGAATGTTGAAAATGACACCCACGGAGGAGAAGGAACTCTGAAGCAATTCGCTCGACGGATACAAGTCGGTCGAGAACTCAACGAGTTTGTTCATAACTTGCACGCCCTCAATCACCAAATGGCCTTTTCCGAAACTGTAAGAAGTGCCCATCTAGCTCAGGCGTCTTTGGGTGGTCCCATTGTTGTCATAAATGTGCACTATCGCTGCGATGCGTTTCTGATCAGAGGGGCCATGACACAAGCCTTGAATTTACCGAAGCTATCGATGCAGGCAGTGCAAGATAGGGTCGATGATGGTAACTTTACAAGTCTGTCTGTGCTTGAGTGGCTCTGGGATACCATTGTTGACCCAGTCCTTGAGGCTCTTGGATATACTGGCCCGCCTTCTCGGGATGATCCGTGGCCACGTATATGGTGGATTCCTACAGGATCTTTGAGCAAATTCCCACTGCATGCTGCGGGCCGTCACTTGGAAGAGAATTCTTTCAATAGTACTATTGATAGAGTCATATCGTCCTACAGCCCATCGATTAGAGCACTGGTAGAGACTGTCAATCGAGGGGAGAACACAGGACGTAACCAGCCACAGCAGGCTCAGCAGGCTCTGATCGTTTCCATGGAGCACACACCAGATACTACAGCACGGCTCCCAAACGCAGTCGCAGAAGCCCAAGCTGTTGACGAGGCCTGTGGCAAAGTGTCAATCAGAACCATTCGTCCAGATCGATGCACCAAAGACTCCGTTCTCGCACATTTACCCAGTTCTGATATCTTTCACTTCGCTGGGCATGGTTACACTGATAATGCTGATCCATCGAAAAGCCACTTGCGCCTTGAAGACTGGAAGACCAACCCGCTCACCGTTTCAGACTTGATTGCAATAAACCTCCGCAAGCAGAAGCCGTTTCTTGCCTATCTCGGAGCTTGCGGCACGGGGGAGATACAAGATGCCAGGCATCTTGATGAAAGCGTGCATTTGATCAGTGGCTGTCAACTAGCTGGTTTTCGGCACGTGATTGGAACACTATGCAGGGTGAGTGACAAGACCTGTGTAGATGTTGCAATCCTTACGTATGAAGTGATCTGTCAAAAGGGACTTACGGATGCTTCAGTAAGCGAAGGGTTACATTACGCTGTTCGTGAGTTACGAGACCGTTGGCGACATGACTATAAACAACAGTTGTGGAAAGAGAATACCTCTAATTTTCAACGCGATGAAAGTCGCGATGCAGGCATGTGGAGTACGGGACAGAGATTGGATGATGGATTGAGAGATGTCATTGCCTATGATTCGGATGATGATGCTTCTGGAAATACTCCTTTGCAATGGGCTCCATATGTACATTACGGTTGTTAGATGTAGTGCTATATACTATATTATTATCTTGAACTCAAGAGACATCTAATCCAGGCCCCCCACTGCAGCCAAATCGAACATGGTTGAGCTCCAGGTTTGTCAAAGACTTACACTTAGCGTTTCACCTCAGGGTTCTATCGCCCTGATGGAGTCATTTGTGGAAAGCCGAACTTCGGGCTTGAGTGTCTAGGATGTTCTAAGATCAAGGTTGGAAGACTGTGCGGCATACTCTTTCGGGGCGGTCTAATGTGTCTTGGTTAAATCCGGCGTTTGGAAGCCTCGAGGGAAGGGCGCCCGTCCTATTAGATAATAAAAGTATCGATTTACAACAATTTGGCATGAAAACAAGGCAACTGGTTCGCTATATTGGCCGCCCAAGATAATTTCTTCTTACCCCGCTTTGAGGCATACAGCTTGAAGCATAACTATTGGTCTGGCGCTGCATTAGGCATGGACGAAAATGGACTTGGCTGCATATTTTCAACCCGCCATGTAAAAGAAACACCAGATTGCGGTAGCCCAGCCCTCTGCATTTATCCCTGGCATGTGATTTGTAAGACATGAGGACTATTCAAAGCATTTCTTTGCGCCTTGAGCGGTTAAGTCGGTAAAGATTTAGTGATACTGCAATACTCCCTTTTCGTTTTAAGATGCAGCACCAGAAACGCACATAAGCCATAGACACAGTTTTTAACAGCCAATAAGATTTTCACACATCATGAAGGCCTACCTCTGTCTGCTACATGCTTACGAATAATTAGATAAGCCTAAAAGATAGCAAACCGCAACACACCATTACAGAAAAGACCACCATAACCGGGCGAGCGCTGATGAAACTGTAAACTGTATATATGCTTATATCACTGTCCGCATACGTAGTACCCCATTTCTAATAAAATAAATCGACAGAAGTTTATCTTTCCTCAGTATACAGACTTTAACCTTTTTAGTGCAACAAGCACTTCATCAGACCTATAACATGTCATTTGGGGTCGGCGTCGGAGATGTTGTTGTCACTGGTAAAGGAATTTGGAAAGTCACCACTCTCCTCCATGGGGAGGCAGTTGATGAGTTTGGGCGTTTTGAAAGAGTACGCTACGATCTCGAGAAGCTGAGCAGATTCATTGCTTCTTCCTCCTCCGACGCACAATATAGGAATCTGTTTCGACGAGAATCTAGGGAAATCGAACGACTACTGAGTGAGTTTCGCAAGAAGATTAGAAAACTCCGCCCTTTTCTAGGTCGACATCGCGAAAACAATCTACGAGGCTGTCTTTACAAAGTCAAGTGGCCTCTCCACTCAAGGAAGCTTGAACAAATTCGGCAGGACCTCCTGTCTCAGTTGAATTACATTACCATAAAGCAGCGATTATGTCCAGAGTTAGTTATATCCCGAATCTTACCTAACTAGTGTTTCAAGGGCTTACGTCCATGTTGTTAGGTCTACCACAAAGCTGTTTATGGAACATTTCTTTATGAGGAATAGTTTCAATCTTGAGGACCCATTTGGCGTCTTTCACAGGCTTGACTTCTTTTCAGCCAGCTCCTGGGAGGTATGGACTACAGCATGTCTTATATCGGCGTATAAGTGACTCTGCTATCTAGGCACTCCATGAAATCCTTCTGCGAATATTCCCTTTGGGTCATCTTGGACACGAGATTATCCAGAGCCACCGCTATCTTTTGCACCGAAGTCAGTCATTTTCTGAGATCTTGTGCAATAGTCCTGGAATCAGGCCTATTCAAGATATTATCAAGTGTCGAGAGCTCGTGTTAATGAGTGCCATCTTTCCAAAATTGGAATCTTACGACATAGAGTGTCCTGCATGCCACCACGAGAGAGTTGCGAACTTCCATGGTCAAGCCTTAGAATGGTACGTTGAGCCAGTGCAGACACGCCAAGGACTGATAATCTAATGTAGCACCAGTCCCAACAATAGGTGTGGTCTGTGGCTTCGCTTTCATGACTCATATAGCGGTGAACCCGATCCACTCACTCAAATTGCTCTTGACAACATAAAGTCAAGTGGGAGGGCGGCGTTCACGTTTCGCTTTCTAGCGCCAAGGGACCAAGCCAAAACCTTAAGGGAATTAGTCCGCGACAGAATCACACAAATTGGTCCCATCCCGCCAAGGCAATCAAGGTCAAGAAGACCCAAGATAAGGCACTTTCGAAGAGTAACACTTTGTACTTCACAATGGCCTGAGTTTTCTCAGACCAGGGCAAGAGAGGCGGCCAGGGGCCAGTTGAGACAAACCACAAAAGGTCTCCAGCGCATGAAACATGTTCTCGACTCTGAGGACCTTCCATTTGCGAAGGTCGCGGCATTTTTCAACAGCCGTATAATGGATGGCCGACGGAATCAAGCTTTGTCAAGATTTATTACTTCATCGCTTCGAGCGTTGGCCAATTTCACGTGCCCCGCTCTTTGGTCGCCAGACGTTATATGGTTGCTGGAGGACTTTACCTCTCGCGTGGAAGCCGGCGCATTTAGCCTCGTTACGGAATATTTAGAAGCTAGGTGCTTTCTCTGGATCCTTTGGGAGGTATTGCAGCTTGAGGAGAAAATTCTTTTATCTTGCGCGAAGCTGCTAGATACGTGGACTTACCCAGAGCATCGTACAAGGCGAGAGACACCACTGGCTGTCAAGCTTTTCAGCTTACCGCACATAGCTCTTATAGTGCCTTGGAGACTCACATTTGATCTGGCCGACGACATCATGGAATGGTTGAGTGAAAGACGGCCACTCTACCTCCCTACAGCTGTCCAACAACTAATCATGAGATCCGGAAACATCTCGCTCCATTATTACCTCTATGGCGAGCTATCGACCTATGCTCCAGCTTACCGAACCGCGCATGAACGGCTTATGCTAATGGATCGGTCGTGTCTAAATTGGATGGAAGAAGCATTGAAGTCTGGAGGAGACACTGTTTGCACAGAGCTCACCCGAGTACAACTTCAGTCTTTAGTAGAAGGAGGATACATCTAGATAGTGCATACAGATATTGAAGTTTTCTACGTCTGCGAGGACATTGTGAGTGTATGGTCGGGCGCACGAGATGCAGAATGGAACAAGTCGGGGAATGATAAACTAAATGCATATAAGGCGCATGCTGCGTGAAAGACTTTGATCACTCTACTGATGTCTCAAACATACAAGGACTTGACGTTTGATTTAAAACACAACGCTTTTATACTCACATAACATCTGGTCAGGTATCATCTCGGTTCTGGGCAGAACAGAAACACCAACGGAACAGTTCAGCGTCGCCCAATCGTCGCCTGAAATCTATTTAAACTCTAGAACGGGGCGACCTATATGGCCTGGTTAACAGGCTGCAGTGAGTGATTGGCAACCGTTGACTGCAAATCTAAAGAAAAGCTCTGCTATCATGACACCCATCCTCAATCTTCTTTTCAGCAGTCAGTCCCATTTCTCGAGGTAGACCTGAACGGACTGTGGCCCTCCGCTACCGTACTATCTATGTCTGAAGTAGGCTGGGTGATGTATGCTGTTCTGAGCGGTATAGCCACCCCGAAGAGATTTCTGGGACGGCTATGAAGATGAACATCAGGTGGGAAACTGGCCAGGAAGGTCTAGCATACTATCATCATGCCAGCAGCCGTCGATACGATGAATGGACCACTGAACCTACTTCATTTAACTTAGTCAAAGAGCCTTACCTATGAGAAACAGAGCCGCTGATTCCGTACATCACGATCTACTTGAAAAGCTCTGGACATCCTGGTCACAAATGAAGCTCATACCAGAAAGATTGAAAACGATTGGTTACCTCGCCATCGTTCCCGTATAGATTGGATGGCCACCTGGAGCCTGGAATGCTCTGTTTACGGCATGTCCCAATGGTACGCGGAAGAGAGATGCTTAGGCCGAAAGATAAGGACTGGCTCATCCATCTAAATGTGGCTGCCATCCCTAGGTTCTCTCTGCCGAAATAAGCTCTCAGCCACAAGTCTCAACTGCAAGTAAGTAACACCTCTAGCTTACAACTTGGACATTATGTGCAGAACTTGGTAAAATGGCCTTTCATAAGGACAAAGATGAGTTTGATTTAGTGTTCCTCCTTACCCTGGATCAAGATTTCAACACACAGTTGTATCGGGCATCTGGATCGTTATCGTGTCGCAACTCCTGACATACCTCCAGGTTAAGGCGGCGGTAGATTCACGGGAGCTGCATTTCTTGCTGGAGAGTTAAATGCACTGCTGACTTAAGGCCGTGCATATTGACCTGTAGATTATCAGAGAGCTATTGTCAGCGGCTGAAACGTAATTAGTCTCTGATTCACAATCTAGCTAGCGTCATTTAGCTAGCTATATCTTAGGCGTCGTGGCCGCTTTCACGCCTTTTAAAGGAAGTGTTTCAAATACTAGCCTCTGTGAACGGTATATAGTTTACTAATATGATTAACGGGAGCAATATATTGCATTTTTGTATATTAGCCGACGACTAGGATTCCGCAGCGGATTTGACAGAAGTGATATTAGCGATCGCCGCTAAGTGACGGAGTTCCACATTGCGAACTCCGAGCTGCGGGACTCAATATAATCATTACCGAAGTGCGGAGCACAGGCTGGTAAGTTCCGAATAATGTTAGGTGTGTGTGCCGCTATATTGCTCTGTTGTTATCTCACGTTTGGTTGTCTCGGCAGATATATCAGAGCTTCTTATAACCCGTAATAGCAGGTAAATAAGTTATCTTTTAGGTTTCTATAATATTAGCATTTTACTATAGCTATTAGTTAGTT
>JABEEJ010000036.1:0-72118 GCA_013363135.1 Fusarium brevicatenulatum | reverse complement strand
CTCTCCCCCTCCACCTCAACGGCGCTGCTTCTGCAACCGCTACAATTGACTTGGGGTCTGTCCGTCCTGCACCTCGCTGCCTTGCCCGTGCCCGGTCTAGCGGTTAATAGAGGTACTGCCACTGTAAGGTGTAGGTAGCGTACTGCCTTACACCAAACATCGGATTGGATCGAAATAAGGTAGCCCAGCCCGCCGCTGTGTCCCGCCGGGTCGTGTCGTCGTCCCTCGTCTCGTACATACATACTTTTAGTACCGTCCGTACCTTGCTCAGGTCGTCTCGTCTTGCGATCCTTTTCCTAACAACCTCCACCTTCGAGCGATTCACAACTTCCCAACTTGCAACTGCCCAGGAGGCATTCAGTTACACAAAAATGAAGGTTCGTCATCGCCCCTTTCCCTCCCGTCGCTCATGCCTCTCCATGCAGCTGCCTGAGGTGCCATCCCATCTCTCTATTGTATTGTATCATGTCGTGCTTTGCCTCCAACTTCTTGTGCCTCTCAAGGCTTTATTCCCATCTTCTCAGCTGCTTGAGCCAAAACCCCTCCCCTGCCGCATTCAGCTCGTCTTCGCTCATTACTTGCGCCGGCTTCGCTGGCTGCCCGAGAAATATTCGAGTCAAAAGCTAACAGTTATGCGCTTCGTGCAGGCTCTTCGACGTTCGATCAAAGGTGACAAGGACAAAGGATCTGTCGCTCCCAAATCGGCTGTCGCCATTGTTCCTCCAAAGAAGGTTGGTGGCCTCCCACTCCCAAGCCTCAAATCCTATTCAATTATGGTCTGCCACATTCGGCACAGCCATGGTTCCACGACAAACTTGACTTCAATCACTGAGAACCCAGACGCTGATACCCGATCTAATTTGCAGGTCATTCGAGCTCTTTACGATTACGAGGCACGATCGAGCCAAGAACTGAGCTTTTCGAGAGGCGACTTTTTCCATGTTATAGGCCGCGAAAACGATCAAGATTGGTACGAAGCATGTAATCCAGCTCTCCCCGACGCCCGGGGTCTCGTCCCTGTCACCTTCTTCCAAGCGCTTGGCCGAACCGAGAGAGATAGCGCACAGTCCGACGGCGGCCAACTCCCCACTCCGACAAAGAACCCCGACCACGATTCTGGCTACAGCGAATCTCCAGCAATGCAAACTGCGCCAGCCGTCATGTCACCCACTACAGCCGTGCCTCAGCAAGGCCACCAGCGTAATTCGAAGTCGGTTGGAAAGTCAGGCGCCATGGTCTACGGAATTGTCATGTACGACTTTGCCGCGGAGAGAGCAGACGAGTTGGAGGCCAAAGCTGGCGAGGCTATTATCGTCATCGCACAATCGAACCCCGAGTGGTTCGTGGCCAAGCCCATCGGTCGATTGGGCGGCCCAGGACTCATCCCCGTTTCCTTTGTCGAGATTCGTGATATGGCAAGCGATAAGGCAATTGCAAACCCGGGTGACGCCATAAAGCGTGCCGGTGTTCCAAAGGTGGAAGAATGGAAGAAGATGGCCGCGGAATACAAAAACAGCAGCATCACTCTGGGCAAGTTTGAGGGAGGCGGTCCTCAGCAACCTGGGCAGGGTATTGAGCAAGGTATGGAACGAATGAGCATCCAGCAACAGCAGCATTCACGACAACCTTCTCAGAATGGAGCGCAGGCCGGGTACGCGTCTCAACCTCGAACGTCGCAACAACCTCAGCAAAATCATGTACAGAAACCGGCCTCACAACTCAACGCACCGCTACAAGCACGCATACCACGATACTGCTTTGCAGAGGATAAGTACTGGTTCGTGATCGAAGCATTGCTAGAAGACGGACGACAATGGGAGCTGTCTCGCTATTACGAGGACTTTTACGACTTCCAGATCGCTCTCCTGACCGAATTTCCAGCTGAGGCCGGTAACACAGGGACACAGAAGCGTACACTGCCATACATGCCTGGACCAGTCAACTATGTCACAGATGCAATCACTGAAGGACGCCTCCATAACTTAGACGCGTACGTGAAGAACATGCTGAACCAGCCCCATTACATTTCGAGGTGCAACCTGGTGAGACAGTTCTTTGCACCCCGTGAAGGAGATTACGAGATCGATCCGAACGACAACGAAGAGGAGTACCGCCTATCACAAGCATCACAGCTGTCATCGGCCGAGTCCCCAGCTGGTGGATCACAGAACAACTTGAACGGCAGTGCATATGGCCTCTCGGCTGCACCAGCGCATCAGATGGGCCCAGGTTCCCCTGACATCCAAAGACAGCCCTCTTCTTTATCACAGCCCTCACAAACATCTCTGGGTAACGGTATGCAACCCCAGGCTCAACCGGCATCAGCAATGAAGATCAAGATGTATTTCAACGGAGATCTCATTGCCATCCGGGTACCAACAGACATCTCATTCCAAGCACTCTATGAAAAGATATGTGATCGTCTGAAGGTGCCAGCGGGTCAGGAGGTCCAACTGTTTTACAAGGACGAGCCCACTGGAGATAAGCCAAGTATGCTTAGTGACAACGACTTGGACTATGCTCTTCAGCGGAACGAGAAGCTTCTGCTCTATGTGGAGGCCGTGTGAACAGCCCTGCCCGCTCACTGGAGATGACGACTGCGGCGTTTCAGCTTGATTGTAACGCTGCATGGACGGAATCGAGTTGACAGCCGAAACCGAAAAGTCCACCAAAGAGCGTTGGGGTGTGCACTAACGTCGTATATTCTCGTTCCCGAACCCTTGCCCGTACAGTACAGTACAGAGTCTGGCCCTCCCGCTTCGAAAACGTGCGTTCTTCTCTTCCTTGATGGATCTACAATTTCTCATGAGTCCCCAATGGACGACACGCATACTCTCGACACTTTTTTCTCTTTACTTTTTCTTTGTCCCCCCTTTTTCTTGTCCATTTTATTCTACGCGGATTTTATGACGACACGTCGGCGAGGAACTTGATGCTTCTTTGATACCATTTTATTAGCTGGATGACGCATAAGTTTCATGACCAGTGTACCTGACGCTCGTTGTCTCTTCTTTGGGCATTACTGATGCCCCCCTATTTGCTCCTCTTTTGAAAACTTTCTTCTTCACATCCATGTGTATTCAGGCGGGTATATGGCCTTTTGAATGCTCTTTTGATATCACACGACTGAGCTTAGTGCTTTTCTTCCCTTGACTTTTTATCTTCTTCTGTACTTCCTCACCGAAAGTGACAGGGCCTGGAGGGGCCATTCGGCATATGCGGTTGATAGTTGGTGGACGTGATATGCGTTGCAGTATAGGGGAAGGGGATGATAGGGGAGGTTCAATCAGGTGGCTCCAGTAAGCCGCATTAGAAGCCTATAGGTTCCAAATAGCGGACGTTACTGGTGTCGCGAAAGGCTTGCATTGCAAGGATCTTGAGGATCAGAGGAGGCAAGATACATATATATCTTGGCCTTGGTGGTGGTGGTGGAGGAGAAAGCAAAGATGAGCGCTCATGAGCGTGATGAATGAAAGCGACAATTGTGTTATTTTGTGTAAGCGATGCATGTGAATATCAATGGTGTTTGTCAGTACTTAACAACTTGCATTTCTCTCACTTGAAGGTGAAGGTCGAATACCTTAGGTTAGATCAATTTCTCATTTGTTCGAATTGGCCGTATCAGTCTTGACTCTTCCCTTCGCTACCTAGTATCCTGTCTATCGTGTTCTAGAAGTCTATTATGAGTGATGGGTCGTCATCGTATGTTCTTTTGTATTCCACCATCCGTAGAAAAACCATGAGATGTAACATTAACTCCCGATACCGTGGATCTTTACAAGATCAAACAAAAAATGCAACCATAGTCACGTAGCCTCGTAACTGTAAACGCCTGGAATCAAAAGAATCTGCAGAGGAAATCGTCTCTTGCAGTGTGAGATGATGTGTTGGATATGACTTCGTCTACTCGAGCTTGGTCATGAGGTTCTTGCGAACTTTCATGTTGACGACACCGCCGACACCAAAAGCAGGGACAATTCGACATATTCTCGCGACAGAGCTGATGAACCAGTTGCGCCGCACAAGATCTAATCGATCACGCATCGTCACGACAGCTCCTCCGGGTCCAGTCGCTTGACGATTGTACAAGTCTAGACCGAACAGATGCATGGGCGTAGAAATGAACTGCACCATAGCAGGGGCCATGAATTGCGCTGCATAAAGCCCAGAAACTCTCTTCTTCATCTCCTCGGAAAACCGCTTATCCAGATATGGTCCCAGCAAAGGCGGCACATTGAAAGACGCAAAGATGGTCAGGCAATCGCGCAGCGCAAAGAGAGTGTATGAAGCGAGAGGGACAGGTCTGGGGACAACACCAGGGGGACCAAACATGCGCACAAAGACTTGGTCCTTGTAGATACAGACTCCGATGTTTGTGGCGCTGGACGCAGCGAACTTTGTGGTTCCGGCTGTGACGCTCGAGGCGGGCTTGTTGTTGACTGTCGAGAACGAAGTGTCGACGGCGTTGGCGGTGAGATATGTCCCGCCGTAGAGGCAGAAGATGAGCGCTGTAGGCTTGGAGAAGAGGATTGTGTGTGGGCGGGTGAAGAGGGTTCGGAGGGAGGATTTGACTGAGTTTGCGAGGGTGTTTGCGCCGGAAGCGTTTTCCATGATGGAGCTGTCATGATGTCAGTTTTTTTGGAGTTGGAGTTTGGAGGTTGGCGATGTCGGCGTGTCTCAGAATATGGCATAGCATAAGGTATGAATAGTGGTGATAGAGCAAGGGGCATGATAATAGAGGTAATGGTTATACTGACCGGTCGATAATGGCAATGATGGGCGCTACCATTGAAGCGGCGCTCGCAGCGGAAAGAAAGTCAGTGCCGAGTCGTGATATCAAGTTCTTGGTATTCCATGTGTTTTTGGTGGTGATCTGCTCGGGCGTAGTTGTCCCGGCGAGAACCAGCGCCGGCGCATCAGAGTCTTTCATGATGATCCAAGGTCTGATCTCTTCTTCTCTCTTCTCTCGTAGCAATATCAGACTCGTAACTTGCTCAGAAATACAGAGAAATACAATATCAAAGTCTGGCACGAAGAATGAGATGACGGAGACGAGGTATGACGAAAAGAAAACAGGTTCCGGTTCCTGGGGGAATAAAAGGAAACTAGAATAGAAAAAAACCACTAGATAAGTTAATAATGGGAGGTTGCATACTAAGACCCCGAAGCAACCCTTTCAGTGGATAAACGTTTGAAACTGCATGAACTAGCGGTAGCCGTAGCTGCTAATTCCCATGCGCTGGTTGGGCACCGTCTGAGCTTTTGCTTCAACTTTGGGGGTTTTATTTAGGTAGGTAGTTTTAGTTAGCTGAACGAACCGAAGCTCTTCTGACTGACTTGAGTCCGGGGGTGCGCCGATCTCGGCGGGGACCTCGGAGCCGTTGCCGAGTTTATCAGGGACTTGAGATAGATATCAGCGGCTTGTCGCGGATACTAACGATTGATACCGGAGAACTGATGGATATTGTATGAGTATAAGGGATTTGATAGTAGCATGACAAAGGTACATACATAGGTAGTTCATGAGATGTGTTCAAATTGCATGGTTGGTTACTGTTTGCGCATTGTGTAACTAACAGCCAACAAAACTCACGCTCAAGCCCACGTTCAACACCAGATCAATGCTTGCGTTAAAGATCAAAAAGTCATATACAACGATATGAATACATAGATAATAATAAACAAAGCCTTGATAACTTACCGCCATATGATCAAAGCAGTCTCAGACTATCTAGACCCTCCATCCCCCGCAATGCTCTCCATTCTCCTTGACTTACACGCCATCTTCCCCACGCCGACGTTTGCCGCTCACCGTGAGCTCACCCAATCTCGTTGCATATTGGGTTCCTATCTTTAACAAATTCAAAGACTCTGCAGGTCACCCCCGTGAACTGATTCAGCCCATATGCAGGCACCGCACTACACTACAGGGTCATCACCGTTTGCCAGCTCCTCCAACGGCATAGACCGGCTTTAACTTACTTATACCCAAGTTCTATAGCAACACAAACATACTGTTCAAGCAGTAGGGAAACCATACATACCATTCTCGGTATTCACACAATTTCATCTATTGCCAATCGTAAAAACATTCTATTCAGAGGGAATGTAAGAATTCTCGATCTAGTGCTACTCATAACTCCTGATAATCTCATAAACAATGCAAACTTGACGAATCCAACACAAGCTTCATCGAGGGCTCCAGGTTGTGGGGCCGTTGCCGACTCGTATCCCATCCCATTCTTAGACGGCCTGATCCACAGGCACAGCACATGTCCAGAGCCGCTTCTCTCCGTCTCCCCACTGCTACTCCCAACATCATGCCAATTCTTCTGGAACGCTTCGCTGCCGGCCCCTCTGCTGGAATACCCACTCTTGACCTCGACCGATGAGACCCGATAAGAGAAGAACCCGAACCCAGATATTCCAATGTTCCAAAGCTGTCAAGGACCGGCCCGATCACCAAAAGCCCGTAGCTAGGCGGGAGTGGTACCTGTACTTGAGCTTCCACTGCCGCTTCCACCTGCTTGCTTCTCCTGCATAATCGTTATAGCTGCAGTGAGTTGGTCGATCTTCCGGTTTAGCTCGGTGAGCTGCACCTCCATGGCCGTTGGCGCATCCACATCATCCTCACGCACCTCGATGCTCCTACCATTCGCTCGTCCTCTAGCAGAAAGCGTCTGGCCATCGACATTGGACTCAGATCGCTTCTGAGAAATTGCGTGCCTACCGTTGCGTCGAGAAGAGCGCGATGGACCCTTGAATCCAGCAAATTCATCTTCCACGGCTCCTGGCTTTCGATACATCTCGTACAGCCTGATGATGCCAACAACGGGCCAATGAGTCGCCTTGAGGAGCATGATACGCCCAGCACGGAACTTCTCATCGGCCGTAAAGAATAGACGCCAAGGTCGGAAGAGCACCAGGGCCAGCAGATTGAAAGGAGGGTAGAAATGGGTCAGTCGGTTACTAGTCGACGCTTCCAAGACGTAGACGCTGTACACATACAGATACTCCTCCTTAGCGTGGGTGATAACCCGCGAGAAGCTGTTGGACAGCATACCTGTCAGGGAGCCCATCAACAGGAAGCTAGAAAGGGTAATGAAGATGATCATCAGAGGAGGTCCAAAGAAGGGATCGATCTGGTTCATTATCTCGAATCCGATGGGCGCCGAGCCGTAAAAGATCTTTGTCAAGATCCAGGCCATGGACTTGAAGGCAAAGACGTTACGACCCACGAGCGAAAATGTGGTCAGGAAACCACAATACACGACAACAACAAGTACCATGTATTTGAAGAAGTCCTTGCCCATTTCCTTCAAGCATGGAATAAGTGTACCCCAGGCAGGGCTGAGACTGAGAATCGAAAAGATACGGGGAATCATGAAGAGTGCCTCAAGTGCCAGGATATCAAATGCAAGGTCGTTCAGCTCGGGCTTGTTCTGAACAATGCCAATAATACCTAACTGTGTCAGCGCATCACCTTGTCGAAGGGACCATAGTTCTTACGCAGAATTGCAAAGGTAAACCCGATGGCGATCATGATCATGTCGAATAGGTTCCATATGTCGGTGGCATAAAAGATAGAACCTGCATCAAGCCACTCACTAAGCTCATCGTAGAAGAAAGCCGCGATCCACAAGAAAAGTATCACTTCAGGAATTGTAATACGTGACTCGTCTCGCACAATGAGCACAGCGTAGTACAGAGCGAGGAAAATGCAGAAGAACAGCACCTCCCAACTCTTGAGATACTTGGGGACGCGCAGGCGAGAAAAGGGGTCTGCAGTCCTAGGATTATAGAACCGGACCTTCTTTGTAGAGTGCACAGACAGGCTATCCCAAAAGACTATGTCACCACTCCAAATAGCAGTGATGATCTTTTGGACAATGTGCTGGCTGAGGAAGCGTTTGGCATCGGCAATGGCAGCAATCTCGAGAGCATTCAAGTTCTTAAATGATGAAGTGGGATCACCCTCGTTATCACTGTCATCATCATCCGAGGTCATAGTCAAGCGAGAGAGAGAACTTAGTAGTTGGTTACGCTTCAAGCTGCTGCCGGCAGGGCCCGGTCCACGTCGGCGATTGTCAATGGAGCGGAGATGAGAAAGCAGAGGAGCGGTTTCGCCGGCTTCCTCGTCGCCTGTGTGACCATTACCAGCCGCTTGAGCCTGAGCTTGAGCTTCATCGTCATCGTTCACATCGGGGATCTCGTAAAGGCAGTAATTGACTGCCTCGCGTTCAGAAAGCCTAGTCAGGAATCGCCAAGCAACGATTTCACATGCATCTGCCCGAGATTCTCCCAGACTGCGGTGTTCTGACGAGGATGCATAATGCCATTTGAGAGCTCTGTAGGGATTGGATCAGTCAGCAAAGGTCCATCAGCAATGAGGAATGTGTTCCGAATCATCGTTGCACCGCATATGCTGTCAGATTGAGGATGGGCTGAGCAGATATATGATTGGCTCCCCTGACAGCATGTCATCTGCAGGCACAGACAGATACCACAGGACGGTTATGATACAGCATGAGAGTGATGTTGATAGAGAACATATCGCCGTAATTTTGTTTTTCGGATTAATACGTACAGAAGAGCATTGACGATTGCCGGGTTGGTGCAGGTTGCAGCGAGGTGATCCACCAAGATGCGTAGAGGAGCCCCCGCAGCTGTGGTTCTTAGCTGTTCAAACGTGCTCGGCATTTCAATGACATCGACAAAGTATCTATAGAGCATCAGTGAGTGTCAATTGGCACCAACTCATGGATAACTTACAGTGAGAGCTTCTTGACGACATCTCTGAAGTTATCGTGAGCGCCAATGTTGGGAAGATCGCGCTCGTATTCGTCCAGATGGCGGATGGAGATAGGACTACCCTCGCGAGGGGCAGGAAGCTTCTTGGATTTGACCTTGATAGGCATGATGAGGATCTGATTCAGGTAAAATATGATCGATCAATGGAGCACATCCCCCGTAGGAGTCCTAGGTTTGTTGGAGGTGTCAGGAGGTGTCCTTCGGCCACGGGGTGGTTTTGAAGTGGAGCGGAAAGGTTATTCCGTCTCCTTCCTCTGTTTTGACTTTATCACGATGGTACGTGAGGGAGAGGAGATGCGGAGATGGATTGGATTGGATTGAGAAGGAGGGATGGATCTGGGGAACGAAGCGCTCAAGCGGTCAACCAATTGCGGGCCTGTGCACCCTTCAAGACGAGTCAAGTTGCGCTGTAGATCGGCTCCCATAGATGCCAATGGAACTGATGGTATCACGAGAATGAGTGGAAGGTGGGAGAAGATGACTTTTTTGGGGGTTTCAGGAGAAGGTCGCCACTGCCCAAATTAAACCGTCACTGCATCACGGCCATCAGACCAAAAGGTGTGTAGTCTTTTTTAATCAACTACCTACTGTCCTCCGAGCTTAGCGCGCACTGATGATCCTCTACTCCGAATAGGCATCTTTCCTGGTGACAGCTGCAAAAAAGAGCTCCAACCAGAGGCTGGTGACAGTCTCAAGGGTTCATGGCAGAGTGGAGAAGAAGGGTCCCTGGGCGAAGCTTGGCACCACTAAGAGATGCTTGTCAGTCTTTAGCAACTGGGGATTGGACGATCTAGACTCGAGGAATCAAGATTTCGGGGTTCAAGGACAGGTTTAATGATAGTTACGAGGGATCTGGAAAGTCGGAATGGCCTCATATAATAATAATGGTATGGGAATTATTAACTGCAAATACAGCAATTGCAGTAAGATATATACTGTGAAGCGATTTGATGATATTGAAATATGACTTTTGTAGGCACTACCTAGTTCTGTAGAATCTGTTGAAGATCGTAGATGGAATGATTTGTTGGGGGTCACCATCGTGAAAGTTTGGAATAGGTTATCCTAACAAGACCTTGAAGATTGTGATAGGTCTTATGATAACTTGAGGATATATCATAATGAGTTTCATCTTTACCTAAAGGATTAGCTTGAGTGCTGAGTTTGACACGCTGGGGGATCAGTTAGTGCCTATTCTGAAGACAACTCGGCGTCTAAAAACCCAGCAGAAGGTATCATAGTTATATCATCAATGCCATACAAAGGAGTTGATATTTCTCTGGATTGCTTGCCTGGCTAGAACGCAATCCTGAACCGTCCTTGATGTCGTTAAACAATGAGCTATTGTTAGCAGAGGCTGAGCTAAAGAACGCGTCAACCAGCATCAGGAGTGCATGCTCGGTGACGACTACAGCAAAAAACAGACGAACCAGCTAATGAAATATCAACATCAAGGAATGAAGTTGTATATCGAAGAATCAGGTCAAGTAAGCAACGGACTATCTTTCAAGAATCCCACCAACAAACACCCCCACATCAGCTTCTCAATAGACGAACCAGCCAATAGCGACACATCTTAAAAATAAGCTGAGCCTTGAAGGAAGATGAAGCTTCCACAGGCCACGCCGCCTTGTGAACAACAAAGTGGACCTCAACTTCAGCTTGAACAACTCTGAGTGGCCCAGTCGTCAATTACAGATTTGACAGTCCCTTGGGCCGTGGGAATGCAGAATGTGCTTGAGACTCACAGCCTCGAAATGGTCGCACCTCGTTGGCTGAGCAGTCGTTAGGTAGCTTTGGCGAGCCAGCGTGTCCCCGCCAGAGAGACCCCTGTAGCGGATCAAATCTGACATGGAGAGCTTCTAGGGCTGGAACTGAGCCTCAGACAAGTGAAGCTCGCCAAATGCAGTAATTACGCCAAAACGATGTGACGGAGTTGTATATAAGGAAGACAAGAGAATGACCAGAATATCGTTTAACGGACAAGCTCACCAGCTCAATAGCCATTCTCACCTCTAGACTCACCTTCAAATTCCTTCTCTACTGGACCTGACTTACACGACCTAGACCATGTCTACCACAACTTTTACCTCAACAGCCACAACGACTTCTTCAGCAACGGCGACTTGCACAACTGCTGTACCTGGGAAATATGGCCGTGTTTCTGTAGATGCGTGCAACGCCAACTATTTCTTCGATCCCAGCTTTGCTGCCAATCTTGCCTTTTGTGTGCTCTTTGGTATGACGACCATGGTCCATCTCATACAAGCAATTCTCTTCAAGAAGGTGAGTACTACCGAGGAACAGTAACCTTCTCGTCTCTAAAGTTTTATAGAAATTTTGTTGGGTAGCTATCATGGGTGCAGCTTGGGAAACCATTGGGTTTACTTTCAAGACCCTAGGAAGCAGGGATCAGCAGAACACGACATATGTTATCTTGGGTCAACTGTTCTTTCTTCTTGCTCCTCTCTGTAAGTGCTTGAAGTACTCCGTATAAGGCGATCATTTGGGCCAAAAGGCTAACTGACTCAGGGGTCAATGCTTTCGTCTACATGGCCGTCGCACGCATGGTGCATTTCCGTATGCCTGACCGAAAACTCCTGGGTATCAAGGCCATCCGCATGACACTCCTCTTCGTCTGGCTCGATATCATTCTGTTCCTGGTCCAGGGAGCCGGTGGAAGTATGCTCTCTAATAACGAGGATATGAATGTGATTCGCATTGGACAGAAGGTTTACATGGCTGGTGTTGGTCTGCAGCTGGCTGTCATTTTGATCTTCATTGGTATCACTGCCTTCTTCTATTTCAAGCTGCGCCAACTCGAGGGCCGAAGTATGGGACGCATGAAGTGGCTCATTTTGACAATGCTTGCGGTTCTCATTCTCATTGTGGTAAGTTACTTCGTCTTTCATGATTCGAATTGTCCAGCTGACAACTTCAAGATCCGAATCGTATATCGTCTGATCGAATTTGGTCCTGGTGTCAATGAGCACAACCAACTTTTGATTCATGAAGAGTATCCACTGGGTCTCGATGCAACTCCGATCTTGATCGCCCTCGTATTGCTCAACATCATGCATCCTGGTTTCGTTCTTCGGGGACCCGATAGTGAATTCCCCAAGCTCTCTCGCAAGGAGAAGAAGGCGATCAAGCAGCAGAAGAAGATGGAGAAGAAGCAAGCTAAAGAGGCCAAGAAAGCTCGCAAGACGGGTGCCCAGGAACTAAAGAATTTGTCTTATGAGGGACAGTCTAACAGTAGTCGTGAGCTCGTCTAGGAAGACACGAGGATCTTTGTGCGCATTGTGGTGTTATTGGTTACATCATGGTTACTGATGTTGGTTTTGTTTGAAAAGGGTTATGTACGCTCGTGGCACAGAATGGCTTGGATCTCGAGGAGTCATGGCATGGTACGGAGTATAGGGTCTTGTCTTTCGCGGAATGTACGGATAGGTAGGAAATGTGCTGGCAGCAATAGAGTGGAGGAATAAATGATGTTCTATGCATATTCTTTTGTACCCTGGCCACAATCATGCTAGATATGCATCTCGATACGAGTTCATAGTGCAGGATTCGTATGAGATCTGCGGTGAAGATGTGCAGTATCCCGATTTAGAAGCAGAAATGAATGGTGAAACACCGCCACAGTTACCAAACGATGATGTGTCTACTGTGTGTCAGCTGATGCACTGACAGACAGACCATATAGGCGGCTAGAACACTTGTGGCAGGTGAGTTCAATATGAGATATAACAGAACAATTAAGACATGATGTAGAATATTGGCGTTGGTGGACTGTAATATTGAAAACGGATCAAAAGGTGTTGGACTGATAGAAGAAAGGGATGTGGTCGCAAACAAAAGAAGAGACGCTAGCGATCACTAATGCACAATGATCGACGCAAATTGAGGGCGTGAGATGAGACATTCTTTAGAAGCCGCATGCCAACGTGGCAGATATGACCCTTCAGGCCCCTTCAGGCCCCTTCTGAGGGTGTGCAACTGTCCAAGTGTCTTAGGAGGCTCTAGGTTCTGAAGATGAGATTGGTTGCTAGAATCCTTCCAAGCATTCCAGACATCAACAGATTGTTTCCGGTTGCTATGTAGTTACTCTATGTCGTCAGTTGTTTACTCATATTATCGTGCCTTCTTCTCACTTCTTTTCAATTTCTTTTTATCCAACTTAATTGAACAAATCCGTCAAACTTTGCTTCTTCGAAAGCTTCCTTGGTTTTTCAACGACCGCCCCAGCCTCCCCCGAAGCCCACACCAGCCTCTCATAAAACGGCCTGTTCGCCATCCCTGATTGGATCCCGAGTTGCCGTGGGATACAGGGTTGCAGTATCGGAAGACGCCCCCCGGCTGCCAGCACTTTAAACGGCTCTGTTCTTGTTCCTGGTTCGCTCGTCGACGGGCTATAACTTACAGATCCTGGAGTCTTATCTGGCGAGAAAGTCGTAATCGAGAGAAACCAGAAAGTCTTGGTCAGACCGTCAGAGGTGGCTTGACTGCCCGTGAAATAGAGTGGCAGGGTTGCAAGGAAGCCCACACGCGACTCAGGCAGAGAGAGAGGATACATAGAAGCAGCAAAACCGTCTCGATTTTGAAACGTTCAGGGTCTTCCCTAGTTCATGTCCTCTATTTTCAACAGTTTGGACAGTCTCCAGCCACTTCTTAACAGTACAATTCACTCCACTTGGCTTACAAGTCAGGCCAAGTCTTGGATAAGTTGGTTGACGAGGCACAGACTGAGTTCAGTGTCACAGGCCCCCCTTCCACTCAAGGGCTTTTCGATTTCTTCCTCCTTTGATCCTTTCTAACCCCTTTGTTACATCGTTAGTTTGGTTACTCATCGTATCATTTTTGCATCCTTTGTCCTTTTTGCCCGTGCGCTGAGTTTCCTCTCTTCCGTTCCGTTCAAAGGGTGTCTGTCCTCTTTCTAGAGTCCCTCTATCATCTCTTAATATCTACAACTTCACCAAAAAGAAAACCCGCCCACGATCTTAATTCCACTACAGATTTAACCGATCGACTATACCATGTTTGCTTGAGATCAGATTCACGAGATCGCAAATCATGACCCCGGCCCTTCTAATGGCGCGTCTACCGCCGTTTCTCGTCATCTCTGGCGTTCTCAATCTCGCTACCGGCCACGTTCTGCCACAACCGACAAAGACCATTGACTACTATGAACTCAATGTTCTGCCCTATCCTCTCGCCGCGACGCCTGCGCCCGACGATTCATTACTGCTGCGAAGGCAATTCAACACCGTCTGTGGTTACCTAGGGGGGGATCCTGGACTACCAGCAACTTGCTCTGCTGGGTCGCATTGTGTGGTAGATGTCGATCACGGCGCTGTGGGATGTTGTCCCGATGGCGGATCTTGTACATCGGGTGTATTCACAGGCTGTGTGGATGCAGACAGTGGGCCACAAACAGAGGTGAATCCATATGTGTTCACCTGCAAAGGGAGCGACTCGTGCTACAGAAATAGCTATGAGGGTGGTTTCTTTCAATTTGGATGCGGTTCAACATCTGGTTTGGCGACAAAAGTTGTGGCTACAGCATCAGGAAAGAGTGCGATTGACCTCACAAGCATAAACGTTCCTCTTACACAGCCAGTGAGTTCACTATCTGAACCCACAACACTAGGAACAAGGAGAAGGACAACAACGACGGATACTTCCGCCACAAAATCATCAACGACAAGGAGCGCATCTACAAAATCTACAGAAACCTCCTCAGCCTCGACAACAAATACAAATTCAGAAACTTCCTCAACAGAGTCGGAAACCTCAACAGCCTCGGAGACCGAATCCGACACCTCCACAGAAACCACAGCTTCAGAGACAGCAGACCCATCGTCCACAGAATCTGGCGACTCTGATGCCCCTGACACCGACGGCAACGACAATGGCTCCAAGAATACGGGCGCCATCATCGGCGGCACCATCAGCGGCGTAGCAGCCCTCGCAGCTCTCATAGTTCTCGGCATCTGGCTATGGAAGCGCAAGAAGGGAAATACGCGCCAGGGGCCAGGCGTGAAACACCAGGTGCAGCACATAGGGTAAGCGTCCCCATGAGAGACCTCTTTTTATACTTTTCGCGCAAAATGCTAACAGATGAATTTCCTCTAGTCCGCCGTTAGACAATAATCATAATTTTGCTCCGGTGCCCCTTATGCATGAGACCGACAAAATGGCACCGCCCCCACCAGTTCCAGTGAGGAACCAGCAGCGCACTATGAATTCGGCTGCTGGCCACGAGGAGCCATATTCCGAGCCCTGGGATCCTTCCTCTAATTATGGCTACGGAAATTCAGCGGGTGCTGTGGGCGGATCTTCTCACATAGAGCATGATGAGGTGCCTTTGACGCGAGACGACGACTTCGACCACAGTTACAACTCTGGCTTGGGACGAATCAGCGAGGAACATCCACGACCTGGAACAGCGATCAGTACGCCTGGCCAAATGAGCCAAGTATATCCTGGTCCCCGCGGCGGTGGTGGAGGGCCATTGTGGCAGCAGAACCGTGGGCCTGGGTGGTTCTAATTGTACATGAATCTGACGAAAAGGGGAGACGGCACATAAACAGGCGGCGGGCGACACCACAGCTCGAGAATTGCTTTGGCGTTTGCTTTTGGGTTAGCATATGGAGTTGATATCCGGAGGTGCATTACTATAAAGGAGGAGTTGCAAGTTGTAATGAAGCGGTTCCCATCAGTGCTGGAGTAAAAGAGCTTCAGCTTGGGTTAATCATGAGATATGATGGCCAAACGGTCATGGGTATGGGTTTTCGGTAGATAGCTATGATATAAAGAAATTAACCAACATTAACTCAAAAGCAATTTTCATAATTTTAGTTTAGCGTGACGTTATTCTTTGTTTCTTTATATCAAATGGGAATCAAGGTTGGACACTAAACTGAAGCCAATACTTACTCGTATTGAACCTGTTCTTGATAGTGGATTCCTCTTAGTGGTCTCTTACCAACTTGCATGGTTATCGTTTAGCCTACCGTGATTTTAATCAAGTCAACCTCCTATAGTCCAGATCTTGACACTCGACTCGTCGAACACTGTCTTCGTTTCTGACGAATTTTTAAACCCCCATCCTCCTGAGCACGTTGCAACTACAGAACCGCTTGAATGCAAAGCAGTGCTTCCTACCGGCGCATCATGGGGTTTCCACGTCCATGATGGATCTACAACACCAGTTTGAGAGCCAACGCCTTCCCACACCGCAACACTGCCATCTTGTGTCCCTGCCCAGACCTCGAAGGATGGGAACTCAGCATAGGGATCGCCAGCAAAGACATCCACCATCATCTTCTGCTGTGTAGGTGCACTCCGACCTCGAAGGGTGCAGAGAAGTTCGCCTGTTCCGCGGACGTCATATACAATCAGACCAGAGGCATGGCGCTCGTTGAGGATCATGTATCGGCCGCATGGACTCCAGCGGACTTGAACAATCCCCTGACCTCCTATTCCTCCTGGTATGTCCTCGGAGCGAGGGAGAGACCAATTTGCAATAACCTTGTCTGAACGGTGCACATCATACAATCCCATCCACCGCGTCCATGTCCCTGCAGCAATAACAGAACTCCCGTTACCATCCACAGGCGAGGAAGCGAGAGCAGCGACAGTGCCCTTCATACCAACTCCATTTCCCTTCCGTATATGACGTCTAGAAGGGATGGTGGGTATAGTAAGTATCGGACCATCTGATCCTGGTCGAGTCATGTCAAAGTAATCAAGCCGGTTCGTTGAGCCGACGAGAAAATGCGTCCCGGGTGCATCCCAGAGGATAGACGAGGGCGTGATATACTCTTCTGTTTCAAAACGTATTAATTTATACGAAGCAAGTGGGGCAGAACGCGACGCGAGGCCATCATCATCTGGAGGGAAGAGATGGTAGAGCTGAATAGGGTGATCGCGACATCCTACGAGTACTGTTTGCGAGGTTGGCTCAGCTAGAGAGTAGAAGGGCGCCGGGATGATCGTTTGGGAGGGCTCAGGGAGTGATATTGAGGATTGACACTCGAGATGTCGTGGGCGTGAAGCTGATGGGTCGAGGAGATCTTCAGGGAGGACAAAGGTGGATATTGAGTTGATGGCAGATGACGCGATGAGTGATGTTCCATCGGCAGTCCATTGCGCAGATGTGTAGTAATTTTGCTTGGTGGTGGAAGAGTCTTGGTTGTTTATGTCATTATCAGGCTGAATGATTTGATTCTCAGCGATGAGGTTTAACGATGGTGCTTTCTGCTGCTGATCACAGTCCCTGTCCTGATCCTGCAGATCATTCGGCTGTGACTCTGAATGTGAGGGCGCTGGTTCAATTGCCGATTCAGGATCATCCATGTCCATGGTGTAAGTTGAGTTGAAAGTTGCGAGATGGTGATGGACGAGAAAATGAGGTACATGAGTGGAGACCTTGACTTTGTTTGACGGTCACTTACACGCTTATCATGATCCTGGCCAATCTCTAATCTCGAGATACCTATGTAACATCCAAGGGTCTTTTCCAGTTGGGCAATTCAAGGGTCCTGTGACATTCGCTCTATTGAAACAGATTCTGAAGGACCTCTCACTGTAGATCAAACAACTGAGGCCATCGTCGACTGTCTCATATATCCTCATAGGAACGTCATATGGATTGGCGCCAAGCCCCCCGGTGGACAAAGGATCTCCTCAGCGGCCTCCAACAAATCCAATGGCCATTCGCTCGTTCTCTTCTGCAGGGTCCAGCGGGTGACTACACAAAAAGGGCAGCTCGAGATCGCCGTTTTCCGTCTTGGCAGGTATTGCAAAGAGTTGAAAAGAGGCGCTGATTACAGGTATATTTCATGAGATATAACGCTGCGTCCCAGTTTCCGGGTCACCATAATTTTACCTATCCAGGCTCTCAGCCCGGGCCAGGTCAGGTACTGCCGAAGTAGAGAAACACGCGAGGTGCTAATATCAGACGGAAGTGTATTTCCTCTATTCGACGCTGTAGGTGGACAAGCTTAGGTAGTACTAAGTTACAGTGGGAGATCGATCACCACTTCAAAACTTGGATGTTGCACCCCTAGTGACCTAGGTACCTCTACTGTTGGAACATGGAATTCAGGGCAGGTGCTCGAAGGTTTCCTTTTAGAGCCACCCGCTTTTCCTTTAGCTTTTAGGTAAGGAAGTCAGGAAGGAACAGTCTCATATTCAGCTTGAGGTGGTCGTCATTTGATTACATAGGTAATTAATTAATTCTCCGACTTCCTTCCTTCCTTCCCTCCCTCTCTTTTCTTCTTCCTCCATCTTATCTCCCCCCAATCCATAACAGACTTCTCCCTTTTTGACTTCAACATACCAAAAGATAAACATCATCTTTGAAACTTTCTCTTCTCTTCTGTCTCACCAATCATGATCTCCTAGATCAGCTGGCCAAAACAGGCAATTCATATACTCGTATCGTCGACTATCGGTCAGTGCCGACTCGCTCTCGGTTTCCCGCTCCAGATCCAGCTCCAGCTGCGCTACGCTCTCTTGAGTCTCTTCTACAACGCTGCCCCTCCCCGCGAAACACAGACAGCCTCGCCCAGACAAGACACCGACTAAAATAGCCCATCATACGTCACTCCCCAGCAACGCAGGGCGCCCGATCTCTCCACACGAGCCCGTGCCCAAAACCAGTCCAAAGCTGAGCTGGGCAAACCTCTTTGACGAGAGACGACTGGACCCTGGCGTTCCTTCGTCTGATCTCGTGATTACTTGTGATCATTTTCTCTTTTGTGCCTGCCAGGCTTCTCGCGAGCTTCTCTCTCACCCCCTCGCGACACCTGCTGGGACGAATCCTCAATCGTCCTCTCCCGAAGTTGCGCGGCCGTGTTATTATACCTTATATCCGCCATGGACGTTTTTGCCCCAAAAGACGACCAATGCGACCGGCTCAAGACGCCCTCGTATCTCGAGCTTGTCGTTTCTATGTATGGCTGCGCAACCCCTCTCTAAATTTGATGGCGTGTGTCCTTGTTATTAACCTTGATGTTGTAGCGTCCTCTTACTCGGCATTCTCGTGTCCTACCTCCCTCAGCATTATCGCATTATCTCCCGAGGCACCTCCGAAGGCATCTCGCCTTACTTTGTATTGCTTGGAACCACTTCCGCTACTGCCGGTTTCGCCAATATTCTTACTGTCCCACCGTCTCGTGCTGCCATAGGATGCTGCAAAGAGCTCGGTAGATTCGAGTGCGCCGCCGGTCTGCTCGGCGTTGCCCAGCTAGGCGCTCAATGGGTTTGCTTCAGCCTCATGTTAGCCTCCACACCCAGCTCGATGTATTTTCTCCACTAACGTTTGACCAGTCTTATCCTTTTCCTCATCTTCTTCAGATATAGAGAAGCCAATGTTCCACCAGAGGACCTTCGTGGCGATGCACCCAGATGGCAGACCGCTGTCATGGTTGGACTGCTCTGTGTCCTTCACGGCCTCATCGTGGTTATCCTGACGGGTGTCTTTTTTATTGCTCTGCCCGATCATCTCGTTTTCTGGGCCAACTTCTTGGGAATCATGGCCACAGTCCTGGCTGCTATCCAATACGTGCCTCAGATCTGGATGACATACCATTTGAAACATGTTGGCAGTCTGAGCATCCCCATGATGTGCATCCAGACGCCCGGTGGCTTCTTATTCGCAGGAAGCCTTTTTGCCCGTCTGGGCTGGGAAGGATGGAGCACATGGTTCATCTACTTGATCACTGCATCTATGCAGGGATCAGTCCTATTCATGGGTGTTTATTACGAATACATGGCGCGGCAGCATGGCGGTCATGCCAACGGCCACATCGATAGCGCACCACACTCACCTGTGCAGTACTCGAGCACGCCCCGAAGGCCCCCGCCAGGCAGCAGGACCTATTCTGAGGGTTGGGAGCGTGGTCTTCCAGGACCTTTCACCGGTCACCCGGAGAGATACGCGGAAACGGAAGAGGACCTGCACGATATCCAAGAGAGAGAAGAGCGTGCTATCGAGCGGGAGAGCCAACCGTTGTTAAAACCTGGCGGTATTGGCAACCCTCACAGGACATACGACGCCACAGCCGAACACTGAGGAATTCTCCTCTCTTACCTTGCCTTAAAGTTACAAGACGAGTTCAGGGTTAACAGCGAGCATGTGATATACCAGAATTATTTGAGGTATTTTATTGGTATTTAGTGGTTACCTAGGATTGCATACTTTTTTTTAGAAATGTACATTTTCTTCTTCTTCTCCCGAGCCGTCCGAGTTTGACTCATTGAAGATATTGCGGCGCAAGGTATGTGTGGGGGCCTTGATGACTCGAAGTCAGCCCGGCCAAGATTAAGACAATGCTTGTCGACAGCATTCCTTGTCTCCCTAGGTACGCGAGATAAAGAGTAATATCAGATACCACGCCAGCTGATTGGGATAAAATCATGTTACTTCGAATCAATGCTGAGATATTGTATTCTACCTATGGAGCCTCGAGTAGCGGTCATTCTCAGCTTCATCAGCTTCTCATGACAGAATAGGCCTGGGCCCTATCATGGCCCTAAATGACCCCCCGCTTCCGCGCGCGACGGGTGACTCGCATCGCCTGCAAATGCGGAATTGGGTGTCGCTGGCTTGCCCCCTGTGGGATGCGGTCGAGATGTGATTGGCTGGTTTTGTCTAATCAAGTCGAATGAATCACCACATGTCATTCATGGTTCATATCAATTCCCGTATGAGGTATGAGACAGGAGGGGGAGGGTCGAGAGGTGCCCTGTAGCATCCAATCCAATGCCGTCGATCAATTAAACCACCATCTCCATCTCGTTTCTGTCCTTTCATTGCCGGAGCCATCTCTCCTCCTTTCTTCCATCTCAAGACCTAGAACCTAGAGATTCTTTTCTTTCTCCCTATCAAACCTAGAGTTTTTGTCTCAAGACATTGTCGAGAGTTCCAACCACTCTCATATTTAATCTTATCTTTATCGTACTCCATCGTCAGCGACCACCCCGCGAAGTCTTATCATCATGGCTATCTACAGCTCCGTCCCGCCACCCGAACAACAGTCGGCCTCGAATACTCCTACTCCCGCGGCGACAAATCCTCCGCTGGAGGCTTTGCAAGTACATTCGCCTCCTACGCCGATTAAAAATGGCAGCATTGATATCGATGCTTGGACTGTTTCGGCTCTTCAATCTCTTAGCGTTTCTCCGATCGCGCGTGGAACCGGTACTCCTCTTGCGATTCCTCTAGATGAGGCTGTCAAAGCCGACTCCAATTCTCCCGGGCGTAATATCAATTTCAACGAAGATGAGGCCCCGATATCGACCCTTAGACGACCACCTTCTAGGAGGGATAGTCAGCGAAAGCGGGATATGGTTCTAAAAGGCAAGGAGGGTAGTCGCCAGCGTCGTCGCTGGGAGAATGGTATGGCTTTATCATTGATAGGGAAGCACTCCGAACTCGGATCTGCTTCCTTTTGCGCAGCAGCATACTGATCGTTGGCCTCACTGTGTTAGACCGCTTGATGGGCGTTCCGAATGCTCAACCGCCTCTGCCTTCCGATTACGAAGTCCATCCTACTCATCCCATCCACCGAGTGCCTTACCAGCTTGCCCAGTTCTGGGACCGTGGCGTGCGCAAACAGGTGGAAGACAAGACGGCTCGTCTCCTTGCTGAACGCAAGAAGCAGCAGCTCAAGGCAGGTAGCGCCACGGGTCTCGGAGCTGGTGAGGTTCCTCGCGATCTGCGCGAAGCCACCAAGCGCAGTCCCGTTGTGCGCACCTGGGTGCGGTCTCTGGAAGAGCCTGTGCGACAATATCTCACTAATCAGCAGGCTATGGCCACACCGCCAACTGCCACTGCTGATGAAGATGCTGATAGTGCGGCTGAGCAGATGGACTCCGACGATGAGGAGATTGTCTTCGTCGGTAGGAACGGCGCCATGAGGGAGCTCAGAGAGAAGAAGGCAACATGGAAGCATGCGCATCGTGAAGTGTCACAGGAGACGGTCGACTCGGGTATGCTATTTGACTCGTTCGGCACCGATGAAAGCGCCGCCTTCAAGTGAGTATCATCGTAGAAGGTATAGTGCAACTACTAACAACTTCTAGGCGCTGGCTCACACATACCATATCGGACTACTACGGTATCCAATCTCGCTCTGTAAATCTTTCGAATCCCACGCGCCGAGTCGTCTATGTTGGTCTAAAGACCTCACAGGGCGCCTTGCCTTTGCGAACGTTACCGCGGCCGATGTGGGAGGTCTGTTGAAAGATGTTGAACATTTGGGGGGTATCTGACCCAACCTGAATAGTGCTTGAGATGCATGAATAGACGTACAAGCGTAGACGGTAAGCATGGGTATGTATGTAGGGCAATAGAAGCGATCTCACTGAGCTCGGTGGGCATAAGTCTGTTGTGCTGCGGTGTGATATTGCTTGAAGCTGCTCATTGTGATCTGTAGCACGCCCTCACCTGCACACTCGAGTGCATCTCTAGTTACCTGGTCACTGACTCACAAGTCGGGGACTCATAATCTTCACAGGGAAGTCTAAAGGTAGGTAACTCATCGTAAAGTACAGAAATAGTGTGCTCCAGTTTACGCCGTGCATTTTACATGGTGGCTGATTACACCCACTCTCGGTCCAAGATTCTCGAAACATTGTTTAGTATTCTCCTGCCTCCCATGATTTGACCATATTTGGAAACCCGTTCTTCTGCCCTCATACTTAAAAAGTTCGCAAGTCCGCCTTGACCGTATTCAGATACTAGCAGACCTGCTATTATTTGCGCTGCACTGATGTTGAGACCAGCACGGCGCAGGAATAACTCCCACGAACCATCACGAAAGTCAAGAAAAGACCCAAACTGATGAGCTGATGAAGAATAGCGGGACATTATTGACAAAGCCCATTTAGAAAGTGTTTCATCGCAGCCAGAAACCAGATGTGTTGATATGCCTGCTCGAAGACTCGTCGTGAAACATACGAAATCAGCATACCCGGAGATATCAGAGGGTGTTGGTGACCCGACATATTCTCCCAGCGGATTCGATTCTGATATCAATATAAATAAAGATTCGTATTTCTCACTTACTCGTCTGACTCTTTCACGAAATGGTGTGAGAGCACTGGATCCAGGAAGAGGTTTCTGTTTCACTTTTAGTATCGTAGTTAATATGAGGCCGGCACCAGGGCTCATGGATATATCAGCCTCAAACGCCAAAGATGAAATAGTTTCCCTTCTTTGAGCCGATCCAGGAGACCAGGTAACTGTGTTGTACTGTGAGAAGTCTCGGTCGATGAGCTCAGCTTGTGGCCAGACTTTTTCCAGGTAGGAGAGAGTGGTGCGATTCAAGTCCAACGAGACTATGTAACGACAAGTCTCCTGAGGAATGTCGAGATTTGGAACCGGAGCGTCTTGCAGCTCGCTCTGGGCCTCTTCTTGGATAACGGGTAGTATTGTAGGATCAGCCATGAATGGCATGGCCCTTGGGGCTGCCGAACTTTGAGAGGAGCTGCTGCCTTTCTTCAGCCTTTTCGGTTGTCGAAGCTGCATGAAACCAGACAACAAGCTGCTGGACGCACTTGGGTCAGTGGCCTTCAGCAATAGATTCTCCCTCTCGCAAACATGCTTATTTCCTGTACCCTGTCGTAACGAACCTATTAATTCCTTCAAGGACGGCGCAACATGAGGCTTCTGAGATTGAGTAGTAGCCGTCGAGCTGTCCTGATTCTGGTGATAGATTGATGGTGACGACACCACAACTGAGGCAACTTCTTGTTCAATCTCTTCATCATTGAGAATTTGGAGCACCATTAGTAAGTTTCGAGAAACGATGTAGTCGTGACTGCATAGTCGGGGAGGCCTTAGGGTAAGCAATTCTCTCGCAACAGGTCCCAACTGAATAGATGCCTCGGTCAATGAAACTTTGCCACTCTCATGAGGGATTGGTGTCCATTTGAGTGATGCTTCGAGACGACTTAGGTCCTTGTAGCAGGTCAGAGGAAAGGCCTTGGAGGGAAATTGTTGTAGCCATTCAAAATGATCCTGCGAAGCGGACAAATGTAGCATCCATTCAGGATCAGGTGTCTGAAAATCGAGTGCTGGTACCCGCAATCGTAATAAAGCGTCTTCTGGGTTCAACCGTTCTTGTTCCAATCGCTGATTTGCCTGGTGGTGTTTCTCATCTAATATAGACTGCAATGCTTCTTCGAAATATCCCCCACCATCAGTTGAAGATTGAGGTGCTTCCTCATAACGCAGGAGATGAGGTGCCAAAGTTTCTGCAAGATTACCCCGAGCTGGACTGGTAGCAGTGCTAGATGGCAACATAGGTACGTCTAACTTGAGAGCTGAATGGTTCTTTGCTGTATTAGACAAGAAAGCCGCCTTAGCCGTCGGAGGAGAGCTGGGCATAGTTGAAGGTGCAGGAGGCTCAGAGTCCACAAAGCCCTGTTGTATATTCCAATCTAAGTCCTCAACTGCAGGATTGGATGGAGTGCTTGGTTCTGAGGTCAGATCGATCACCATATGTTCTGTGCTTGGAAGAAATGGTTCGTCCAAGTCAGAGGCAGGGGAAAGCGGAGGAGACACCGGCTTTAAGTTTGAACGGTAATGCTAACGAAATCAGAACAAATACCGAGCTTGCCCACCCTGACTCACTTTATCTAGAGAGAATATTTGTCTGATTTGGTCTGGCGTGCAAGCCTGATTTGGTGTCTGTTGTGTATAGAACAAAGCGTGGTCAGATTCCGTAAATGTAGGCTCATCACCCTCCAATTCACGCAAGGCTAATGTTTGCCATCGTGAGATGGTGGATGGAAAGCCAAGGCCTTCATCTTTCTCAGCACTGACATACGTCAATGGGAGCCATTGGGTCAGGATGTTGCAAGAGCTTGCAATCTGGATATCCTGTAGATATTGTGACAGTTCTTTTTGCAGATCATGACCTGTATCTATGGTTTCCGAGGGGAGTCGAAGGCTTTTTGTTTGGCCTAGAAATCTAAATACAGAGGAAGCAGGGACCTTAGGGTCTACAGGGATGCCATAGCTTTCATCTTCGAGAAACGGCTCTAATGCGATCTTCGTGCGAGGCAAAGGTGCTGCAGTTAGTCCAGGCTGATCAACTAGCCCGTTCTCTTTTGCCGGTTCCGCAGTTTCTCGTAGTTGTCTGACAATATCTCGAAATCGATATGGGGCGCCATGATGATTATGGAAGCATTGGTTCTCAATAGCGTAATCGACGACTTCTCGACTTCTGGCAGTTGAGGATGTAATCGAGCTCATGCTGAGAAGGAAGGCACATCAAGTAGATAACTTAGCAGTAAGGACTTAAGATGCCATAAAGAGAGACTTCAAGTTGGATTGCACATGTTGAAGACTCTGAGTATCAGATCTTATACGAATTGGTGGACTCCCTTGACTCCTTCCTCCAAAGTCTGATGTTCATGTTTATTTTGTGCACCTCGGCAAGGG
Organism: Fusarium brevicatenulatum; assembly: GCA_013363135.1. Classification (NCBI taxonomy): domain Eukaryota; kingdom Fungi; phylum Ascomycota; class Sordariomycetes; order Hypocreales; family Nectriaceae; genus Fusarium; species Fusarium brevicatenulatum. The sequence continues at coordinate 46,845 of JABEEJ010000036.1, read as the reverse complement.
CTGGGTGCAGAAGGCGCGATGGAAGACGACAAGGATTACTGTAGGGGCGGCGCACGCTTCATTACTGACTGATCCTCAGACTATGCCACAATGACCTAGGTAGTGAGAGTTCTTGAGTATGGCTTTTAGAATATAAGCTATTTCTTCTAGATGAAGATGTTGAGCTTATAATAGAGGGCCGATATAGTGTCTCTGACCCAAGGCAGCAAGAAAGCTTCAGAGCTTGAATTAGTTAGGTTGTAGAAAACCCTCATGCGAGAGACCTTTCAAGTCTAAGGTATACTTAGCTTACCTTACTCAAGTCTTTGTGTCATGGAGTTGGGATCATGTTTCTTGTCTCCCCTCACCTCCAGCTGCGTCTGACATGGGGTGTAAGTGTTTATGCCCCCACTAAACGGCATACATGCATCTCAAATCCATTTTAGGAGCCTAGGAACTTAACGAACCCCACTGGACCGCTGTAATCCGCACTAACTCCGGGGGCTAGTGACGCACCTGGTCCCGGAGACAAGCAGTTAGTTGCATTGGAGCCCAGAGCTTTTGAACCTCGACAGTTCTCGTCGAGGGGCAAACACCGTTACCTTGCTTCTCCTCTACATCCAACGCTTGCGACCCCCTTACGAGCAAGACAATATGGCATATGTCGCACCCATCCATCGCGCCACGAGCATACGCCATGCCCTACGGGCGAATGTGCTCTCTCCTGATATAGATGATTTGGTTGTGGCGTAAGAGCTCCAACACCTTCGATGACGCCTCGAGCAGATGCTGATTGAGGCTTCACAGGAAGGCGAACCGACTCGAAATATGGCGCCTCACAGAAGAGGGCCTCGTGTGCCTACAGACGAAACTCATCCACGGATCAATAGCGATGCTGCAATGTTTACGACCCAAAGGTTCAGAGACCGATCTATTGTTTATCGGCACTGATAGACTGCATTACTTCAACCTAGTGTGGAACCCGTTAACAAAGCAACTGGAGACCATCGAGCGCGTTATCGAAGACCTGGCGGAGCCATATATGCGACATTCGTCAAGTCAGAATAAATGTGTTGTCGATCCGACCGGACGGTTCCTAGCCATGCATCTTTGGGAGGGAGTGCTGAATGTTTTCAAACTCCCCATACGCAAGGGCTCTACCAACAAGCTGGAACGACTCGACCAGGTTAGACTCACAGAACTCTTCATGAAAGCAAGCACTTTCATCCACAGCCGAACCGGTCATCCGACCATTGCCTTTTTATACAAGACACAGTTGGAGCAGGAAGAAGCTCGATTGGTCATATATAGGTTGACTCACGATGACAAAGGGAACACCGTTTCCAAATTCGACCCCCATAAAGACAGAGAGCTCGACGTTGTCATTCCTGACCCGTACGCCTCAATGCTCATTCCTGTTCCATTAGATGAGGAAAAGCGTTACCATGTGCGCAACACCGAAGGAGCAAAGGCACATTTAGGTGGCATCTTAGTCATTGGAGAGACTCTTCTTACATATTTTGATGGCCTGACACACAGAAGTATATCTTCGGTTCTTCAGGATCCGAGGATATTTGTTTCTTGGGCTGAGTACGATGGTACACATTACTTGTTGGCTGATGACTATGGACGACTGGATCTGTTGACGATTAAGACAAACCTTGAAACCACCGGTGTTGTTGTGACCGACATGAAACTCGAGCCTCTCAAGATCGGCCGCTCACCAGCCATCACATCTAGAGCGTCCAATCTGGTTTATCTTGGGGCTAACACCTTATTTGTGGCTTCACACCACGGTGACTCGCAGCTTTATCAGATCGACGTGGAAAGCGCCACTGTCACGCTTGTCCAGTCCTTCTCAAACAATGCGCCCATTCTTGATTTTTCCATCATGGATATGGGCAACCGAGAAGGCGATGCTCAAGCTGGCAATGCCTTTTCGTCTGGTCAGTCAAGAATAGTGGCAGGCTGTGGTGCCTACCGCGATGGGAGCCTTCGAAGTCTTCGAAGCGGTGTCGGTCTTGAAGATAGAGGTGTTCTGGACGAGCTAGAGGGGACCAGGGGTCTCTTTACCCTTCATTCATACGGGTCTGACCTGGTAGATACCCTGGTTGTCTCAGCAATCACCGAGACAAGAGTTCTCAGTTTCGACCGTGAGGGCGGAATTGAAGAGATATACTCTTTCCAGGGCATGTCACTCGACACCGAGACCCTTTTGGCTTCAAATCTTCCCAACGGACAGTTGCTCCAGATCACTCCTCGCTCAGTCGTCTTGCTTGATCCAGAAAGTGGCACGGCAACCAGTAAATGGGACGTTCCAAGCGGCAAGTCAATCACAAGAGCGTCAGCAAACAGCAAGTGGGCATTGCTTTCGGTTGATGGAACATCCCTTGTCTCATTGAATCTCTTACAGAACCTGGCTGTCAATGTTCAACAAAGCCAAAACAACTCAGACTCACAAGCTGATCAAATATCATGCATACATGCTGCCCGGGATCCACCAGATCTTGGTGTAGTCGGCTGGTGGTCTTCTGGACAGATATCGTTGATCGATATGGCTTCCTTGAAGCCACTCCATGGAGAGTCCATGAGGCAAACCGAGGATAGTGCGACAGTCCCAAGAGATATTGCACTCGTCCAACTACATCCGCCTGAGATATCGGGACCTACACTTTTGGTCGCAATGGAAGACGGCAATGTGGTTACGTTCAATGTATCTACCAAGGGCTTCGCTGTCTCTGGTCGCAAAAGCGTGACTTTGGGCAGTAACCCAGCTCGACTACATATACTCCCGCAACAGGATGGTACATCGAACGTCTTTGTGACGACTGAGCATGCCAGTCTCATCTATGGCGCCGAAGGACGGATCATATTCTCTGCCACAACCGCCGATGATGCCACCTTTGTTGCACCATTTGATTCCCATGCCTTCCCAGATTCCGTGATTCTGTCTACAGACCAGCACATTCGAATCTGTCATGTTGACAAGGAGAGACTTACACACGTGAAGGCTCTCCCTGTCAACGAAACTGTCAGACGGGTAGCCTACTCCCCAGGACTGAAAGCCTTTGGTCTAGGCTCCATCAAGAAGGAGTTAGTCGGCAACGAAGAGGTCGTATCGAGTTCATTTAGGCTTGTTGATGAGATTGTTTTCAAGGAGCTCGGTTCACCTTTCCCATTGAATGCTTCAAGCAGCCTCGAGATCGTCGAATGTGTCATTAGGACTGAGCTCCCCGATGTTGGCGGCAACCATGTGGAGAGATTTGTTGTCGGCACAAGCTTCATCAGTGATGGGGTAGAAGACCCAAACGGTACTGGCGGCCGTATCCTGGTCCTCGGGGTTGACTCAAATCGTCAGGTGTACCAGATTGTCTCTCACAATTTGAAAGGTCCTTGCCGCTGTTTAGGCATGGTTGGTGACAACATCATTGCTGGACTGTCCAAGACAGTTGTGGCCTATAGTTTCCTGCAAGAGACAAGCAGTTCCGGTTCACTCCAGAAGCTCGCTGTTTATCGCCCGGCGGCCTTGCCTCTGGATCTCGACGTATCCGGCAACATGATTGGCGTGGTTGATCTGATGCAGTCACTATCTTTGGTTGAGTTCATTCCTGCACAAGATGGTAACAAGGCCAAGTTAGAAGAGCGGGCACGTCACTTCGAGCCTCTATGGGCCACCTCGGTCTGTCACATTGAAGGAGAAAGGTGGCTGGAGGCCGATTCAAAGGGCAATCTCGTTGTCCTGCAACGAAACGTGGATGCACCGACAGAGCAGGACCGAATGCGCCTTGAGATTACGAGCGAAATGAATATTGGCGAGCAGATCAACCGAATTCGAAAACTTAACGTCCCAATGGCGGAAAACGGAATTGTTCATCCACGAGCCTTCCTCGCTTCGGTAAGCACATACTGTAGTAAAACATGAGACATAAGCTAATAGAGAATAGGCCGAGGGCTCGTTGTATCTTTATGGTGATATTGCACCACAGTACCAGGACCTGCTTATGACGTTCCAGTCAAAGATGGAAGAGTACATTCATGTACCAGGAAGCGTCGAATTTAAGCTATGGCGTTCCTTCCGTAATGAAAACCGGGAGAGCGAGGGACCTTTCCGATTTATAGACGGGGAGATGGTTGAGAGATTCTTGGATATGGATGAAGGAAAGCAAGAGCTTGTTTGCGAGAGTCTTGGACCAAGTATCGAGGATATGCGCAACTTGATTGAGGAGTTGAGGAGAATGCATTGAGATGGTTCTCATAGATTAATGAGTTATGTTGTTCTAGCTCTTACTGGGGTTGTCTTCACATGGATGTTATGTAGTTGGTTGCTAGATGTTCAGGACGAATGGGTCAAAGATGATTGGTCAGAAGCCATGAAGTCATAGAGATATTGATATGGGTCCATTGAGTCGTGACTGGTGTGCATGATGTACAAGGTGAGACCGAACTGAGTATATATCGAACTTGTTCTCTATTCGGAAGTATTTTTGCGTCACAATGACTGGTTCTCCATCTTGGTAGTCATTATCAAGGTGAAAGCTGTAGAGGCGAGAAAGGAACCCAGGTGCCCGGGACAGACCGGAAACCCCACCCGAAAGTGACCGGACCAATAGCGAGGCTTCAATTTCCGAGCTCAACTGGATCTGGCAGCCTGAGGCCACATTTTGCAGCCAAAACTTTCGGCAAAGCATCATCAGCCGATTACCACCAAGGAAAAGACCTCAAACCTTCCCTTCGACGACCTCACCCTCGCAACCGCCACACCCCACGATCCCTCACGATGGCGACCCTCGCGACCGCTTCTCGTCTCTGCTTGCGCACGGCTGCAAAGCCCGCCGTCCCTGCTGTGCGCGCCCTCAGCACCACCGCCGTTCGAACCGACAGCGCGTCCGCCTCCGCATACTCCAGCCCTTTCAAGTTCAAGGGTGAGAGCAAGGGTGCTCAGATTCCCGACTTTGGAAAATATGTCTCCTCCGGCGACGAGACAAAGAACAAGCTCTACTCGTACTTCATGGTTGGTGCTCTCGGTGCCGTCAGTGCTGCTGGAGCCAAGAGCACAGTTCAGGGTGGGTTGAATTCCGGTTCCAGGTCCAGGTCCGGTGTCTTGCCATTGGGTTGCAATTGGTGTTGTACCTAGTTGGCATGATGTCCGGGGTGATCAATTGATGGTTACTGACGATGGAATGACAGAGTTCCTGGTCAACATGTCTGCTTCCGCCGACGTTCTGGCCATGGCCAAGGTTGAGGTTGATCTGAGCTCTATCCCCGAGGGCAAGAACGTGAGTTGGGATATGGTCTAGCACAAACGAGGCAGCATGGCTGAACGTTCCTTCAGGTTATCATCAAGTGGCGAGGCAAGCCCGTCTTCATCCGACACCGAACCCAAGACGAGATCGACCAGGCAAACAAGGTCAACATCTCTGCTCTCCGAGATCCCGAGGAGGATAGCGCCCGTGTCAAGAACCCCGAGTGGCTTATCATGCTGGGTATGTGATTTGGTGAACTGGTACAGCATTCGATCCTATATATTAACGAATCCTAGGTGTCTGCACCCACTTGGGTTGTGTCCCCATTGGCGAGGCCGGTGACTACGGCGGTTGGTTCTGCCCTTGCCACGGTTCTCACTACGATATTTCCGGCCGAATAAGGAAGGGCCCTGCCCCTCTCAACCTCGAGATTCCCGAGTACGATTTCCCCGAGGATGGCAAGCTGGTCGTCGGTTAAGCGGACCATGTAAGAGTATATCTTTTATAACGGAGAAACGAAGGAAAGGAGAGATGGGGGTGGGAGCGCATTAGACTGGCGGGCGGACCACAACACACAACACTCGACGCATGCCCATACCGAGGCCCCTGGGTGGGCGCAAGTTTGCTGTTTCTTAGACGTGGCCTTTCTGTCCATTTGTATAAAAATAAAACGTCCTAGGAAAAATCTCAGTCAACAGGCTCAAAGAGAGGGGTTGAGGAGAAGACAAGAGCGGGAGAATGAGTGCAAGATGCATCTCGTGTACGAGGTGTTGTACTAATTGAATTTCATTGCCTATATTCTGAGGTTATATGATCATGTGAAGTGTGAGAGCATTACTTATATTCAATGTCGGACTTCCATATTTGGAACTGGCATCTATAGATTTCGAAGAACGTCCAGATACGCGAATTACAAGAGGCCCATCAGCCAAGTTAAATCGAGAATTATGGCTGATGACTAACGTAAGGTTACTTGTATATCCTAGTGTGCTACGACGTTGATAATTGATTAAGAATGGAGTTGTATAGCCAAAACAGAGCTCTCATCATAAGGTACTTGACAAACTGTAATCACTTTTATCTAGTTGAATCTACATACCAGTGCATTATGTGCAGCCTGTACTATAACGAGGCCTGATATCACACAACATATGAGTATAAAACGTTTCAGTCATGAACGGACACCCAAGCTTTTGATTCTATACCTGACAATCCGAACTCATTACATTTCATCTTAATGGCCATGCCCATCATCCTCCCTCTGCTCAGGGTCCAACTTGATCAGGGTATCGATACGCATGATGCTGATGCAGGCTTCAACGGCACTCTTGAGTTGTCGGACCTTGCTGAGACTAGGCTCGAGCACACCCATCTTAATCTCATCAACAACCTTGCCCTTGGCGAGGTCAAGACCGTAGTTCTTGTAACCCTTCTTCTTGGCAATGGTCTTCTCATCCTCGCTGCCGTCGCCCTCAGCGATGCGCTGTGAAAGGGCGTGCCTTGATCGAAGCTGGGCAGTGAGCTCTGCGGCGTCCTTGGCAGCGTTAACAGCCAGGGTTTTGGGAATAACAAGAAGAGACTGAGCAAACTCGCCAATGGCGAGTTGTTCTCGGGAGCCGACGGTACCGGCGAACTCCTCGAGGTAGATGTGGAGGGCGGTCTCAACAGCACCACCGCCGGGAACGATGCTGCCACTCTCAAGAGTTCGCTTAACGGCGCACAGTGAGTCGTGTACTGATCGCTCCATCTCGTCGAGGGTAAAGTCGTTAGGGCCACGGAGAATGCAAGAAGCAGAGGAGTGGGCCTTGGTTCCCTTGACCAGAATGCACTCATCATCGGAGATGCGCTCCTGGACGACCTCCTCAGCATAACCTAGATAAGAGGGCTCGAACTTCTCGTCACCGTTAAGGTCAGAGAGTGTGCTGAGCATGGTGGCACCGGTTGCTCGGGCAATTCGTCGAAGATCCTCCTTCTTACATCTTCGCACACCCATGGCACCCTTCTCAACAAAAGTCTTAAGCACCAAATCATCAATACCCTTTGTTGTGAGAATGACGTTGGCGCCAGCCTTGAGGATCATTTCCACTCGGTCGAGGATCATGCCGGACTCACGGGCTCGGATCTGCTCAAGCTGTTGAGGGTCGTCAACGGTGATCTGAACACCAAGCTTCATGCGCTCCTTTTGCAAGTTCATGTCCAAAACAGCAATCTTGGCATCCTGGATCCGTGTAGGCATGGCTTGCGAGGCGACAGTGCAGTTCAGGGCATATCCCTTTACCAGGACAGACTCGAGTGTGCTCTTTCCGTGGGCCTTGAGGATGTTGACAGCCTTGACAGGGTACTTTGTCTCGTTTCGGTTGCTTGTAGACTTGACAGCCTGCATGGCGTCTACAACCATGTCGGCGAAGAAATCCGAGTCGGCTCCAATGATCTTGCTGGACATGGAGGTCTTGGCAATGCTGAGGAGGGATTCACGACCGAGGTCGTCAACCTTGATGCTAACATTCTCGTTGAGGTACTTGATAGCCTCTCGCAGGGCAAGTCGGTATCCTGTAATGATAGTGGTAGGGTGTATCCGGTTCTTCATGAGTTCGTTTCCGCGACGTAGCAACTCGGCAGCGATCAGAACGACAGAGGTGGTACCGTCACCGACTTCCTTATCTTGTTGTTGCGCAAGGTCAACGAGAATCTTGCCGGCAGGGTGCTCGACGTCGAGGAGGCTGAGAATGGTGGCACCGTCGTTGGTAACAGTAACATCCTAGTATAAAGTGTGAGATATAGTCAAGCGCGGAGCGAGGAGGAGGGCTAAGTTGCATACACCGATATCGTCCACCATCATCTTGTCGAGGCCGCTGGGACCGAAAGAACTCTTGACAACATTTGCGATTGCCTGTGTAGCGAGAACTGAAGGTCCGTCAGCATGTTTTCCGTATTTGAAATCCAATATCAAAGGCTCATGTCTCCCCCCACTTCCCCCTAACATGTAGCAAAAGGCGGGACAAGATATAGACAGACAGACAGACATACCATTCTGGTCTCTAATATCAGAACCTGAGATCTTCTGGCCACCCAAGAAAAGGGTGCCATTTCGGGGCTGCTCGAACATGGAAGCCATAGTTGCAGCTATTAGTAACGGTGACGGTGAAAGGCGGCTTCGTCAACGTGGGGATGGAGTCAGGAAATTCTACCAGCAGGCTACCGTACACAGACAGAACCTGAGCTGTGAAGCTCCAGTGCCCCTCGACTGGACTTTTTTGTCGGAGGCTGGCGTTATTCCGGCGCCGACTGGAATACCAGTAGGTGCCAGCTGCCGCTGTGTGCTGGTTACAGGGCGTAAATCGGATACCCACCCGAAGTCCAGGGCACTTGACAGAAGGTGCACGGACCCCAGAAACCCCAAAACTAACCCCTGCCGCGTTATCGGACTTCCCTGCAGCTGAGCGACCGCTGTTTCAATTGGCTGATAGGGCATTGGGCCTGAATTTTGGGCTAGATTTCTAGCGGTGCCGCCGTGAGTGAGAGTCGAGAGTCAAAGCCCGGGCGGGAAGGAGGGGCAACCTACCGCACAGCACCAACTGCACCTCGACTGCGGGGCACAAAGTCACGTCCGACGTTTACTTCGACTCACACCCCGAAGCCTTTCTTCTCCTTCTCCCCCCTCAACAGATACCGTCGCTCCTCTGCTTCTCGATTCTTTAAAGGCGCGCAAGCCACTGTTCGGTTGCTTTGAATCTGCTTATCATCCTCTATTACTTTTCTGTCAATTACCTTTCGACCAACACACGAATCTCACCAAAATGGAGGGCGCCGCCGAACAGTCCAAGAGCGCCTTGAAGAAGGCCGAGAAGCAGGCTCGCCTTGCTGCTGAGAAGGCCGCCAAGGCTGCTAAGCAGACCAACCTTCCCGTCGTCGGTGGAAAGAAGGCGGACGACATCATTGGAATTACAGTGTCCAAGGCCGAGAACTTCCCCCAATGGTATCAGGAGGTCGTCCTCAAGGCCGAGATGGTCGAGTACTACACCGAGATTTCGGGTTTCTTCGTTCTCCGACCTCTCGCCATGCACATCTGGAACGAGATCCGAAAATGGTTCCAGGCTCATATCGAGGAGATGGGTGTTGACGAGACCAACTTCCCCATGTTCTTGTCTTCCAAGTCTCTCGAGAAGGAGAAGGATCACGTCGAGGGCTTCGCCCCCGAGCTTGCTTGGGTCACCAAGGCGTAAGGATGCCCATACAAATCATTTTACTTTTATGAACCTCAATTGACAATCCTCCAGTGGTGACAAGGACCTCGAGGTTCCCGTTGCGGTCCGTCCTACCTCCGAAGCCGTCATGTACCCCTACTATTCCAAGTGGATTCGCAGCCACCGAGATCTTCCCTTCCGCCTCAACCAATGGAACTCTGTCGTTCGGTGGGAGGCTAAGCAAACAACTCCTTTCCTCCGAACTCGTGAGTTTCTCTGGCAGGAGGGCCACACTGCTCATTTGACTGAGGAGCTTGCTGGTGCCGAGGTGCTCGAGATTCTTGAGCTTTACGCTGGTGTTTACGAGAAGCTTCTGGCTGTCCCCGTCGTTCGAGGCCGAAAGACCGAGAATGAGAAGTTCGCCGGTGGTTATTACACCACCACTGTCGAGGGCTACATCCCTTCCAACGGCCGTGGTATCCAGGGCGCCACCTCTCACGCCCTTGGTCAGAACTTCAGTAAGATGTTCGACATCACTGTTGAGGACCCTGCCAACAAGGGCTCTCACATCCACGTCTGGCAGAACTCTTGGGGTCTCTCAACCCGTGTCATTGGTGTCATGGTCATGATCCACGGTGACGATAAGGGTCTGGTTCTTCCTCCCCGCGTTGCCAAGACTCAGGTTGTCATCGTCCCTGTCGGCATCACCAAGAAGACTACCCCTGAGGAGCGACAGAAGCACGAGGAGCAGGTTGAGGACATCCGAGCCAGCCTGAAGAAGGCTGGTGTTCGTGTCACCTCTGATTGGCGAGAGGGTTACACTCCTGCCTGGAAGTTCAACGACTGGGAGCTCAAGGGTGTTCCTCTGCGTATCGAGTTCGGCCCCAAGGACGCTGCCAAGGGCGTTGTCAGCACTGCGCGACGTGACACCGGCGAGAAGGGAGAAATTGCCATCACCGATGTCGCTACCAAGGTCCCTGAGCTTCTCGAGACCATCCAAGCCGACATGTACAGCAAGGCTGAGAAGTCTTTCCGAGAGCACCGACTCACTATTACCAAGTGGGAGGATGTTCTTCCCGCTCTTGACGACAAGAACGTTGTGCTCATCCCCTTCTGCGGTGCCCCCAAGTGTGAGGACCGCATCAAGGAGCTCACCACTCGCGAGGACCAGCCCGATGTCCCCGAGAACCAGAAGCTTGCCACTATGGGCATGAAGAGTCTGTGTGTTCCCTTTGAGCAGCCTGAGGGCATTGTCCCTGGGGAGACCAAGTGTCTCAACCCTGAGTGCCAGAGTAACGCCGACAAGTGGACCATGTTCGGACGAAGCTATTAAGGAGTTGAATGAAATTTTATAGTCAGGGAGCGGGAAGGCGTTGACCTGGCATGTTAATGATACACCAGTGCGATTGTTTATGACTTGATGTGATTGTGATTATATCATGAAAATGGGATGGGGGCTGGTCACGGAATCAAAACAGTTAGAAAAGAAGATAGATCGTAGCGAAGATATTTTATCGACATCTCGTTGGTCTAAATACGGCTTTCTAACGAGTTACTACTTGCTTTTGTGCTGTTGGAGCCGGGATATATCAGTGTTTAACACCAGGCAAACCTCTCGTTGGCAACCCAGTCAACTGCCTGGTCAGAACCATTGAACCAGTTTAGACTGGCAATGTTGCTGTTTTCTCGGACGATGAATTTGGCACCAAGGGATTGGATGCCTTCTGTGACCCTTCGTACCCGATCCTCGGGGTTCCAAACTTCAACCTTGGAGCATTTCCATTCCTTGGCCTCCTTCTGGACGAAACTTGCAATGGCCTGGATGCCTTCGGCAAGTGTCTCGTCTGAGATGCCCTCATCTTCGATGACTAGGCGCAACACACGAACGACATTCTTCTCGGGTTGGTCAAGCATGCCGTAGAAGCTGCAAGTCCAGAGAGCCCAGATCCTTGAGTTAGGGGCGTCAGGTGGAGTGTATAGGGCACCGTGGACAGTTGGTGTGCGGGAGAAGATGTGTTTGCACATAAAGTTCTCCCGATGAATATGCCATTTTATAGTGGTGATATCAGGAATGACTGCAGCGCTGACTTGGGAAGCTTTTGAGATTCTGTCTCGAAGAAGTTGTTCATCTCGAGCTGCCAGGTCTGGAACATCATCAATGGTGATAGGCTTCAGAGATGAATCGGCAGTTGGCTCGGTCTCAGTAACGGGAAATTCGAGATACGTGCTCTTGAAAGGCTCCCATCCCACGGTCTGGTAGAATTTGGGTCCGACATCTGACCAAAGGACCGAGAAATCAGCAGCGCCTTCATTCTTTTGCTGTCTGCGTTTCAGCTCATCAGCAATTAGGGACAGCATCTTTCTGGCATATCCCTTTCCTCGATATTCAGGAAAAGTGAAGACACTGGCCACACCGTGAGCAGTTCCATCTCTTGCTTTTCCATCCTTGGTTTGAGCAAAGGCTCTTTTGTTGTAGGTCTCACAAGATGAGAGGAGGGGTCTTTCACCGGGCTTTTTATTTCCATCAGTGAGAATCCAGCTTGTTACGCCGCCATCTCGAGCTAGAGGAGCCTCGAGATTATCATATTCTCTAGCGATATAGTCCTCCATGGACAAGGCCGCTCCCCAATGGGGTTGAGTGCCCTTCCATAGGAGCTCTCGTTCAGAGGAGGTGGGGTTTGTAAGTATAAGAGACGAGGATGTGACGGGGGGGAGAGCTTCAGTTGACGCCATTGTAAATTATTGCTGTGTTTGTGTATAAGATATTCTTGTATTGGTTGTAGTTTTGTTCTGTATTCATAAACTGGAATAATGTCTCATCCTGAGGCGTCTTATACTTCTTGAACGAGAGAGGATATCCAGATCTACGCCCTTCTGGAGGCGGCCCCGCATCGGCTGTGGAGCTGGACATTTACCCTGAGCACGCCGGATGAGTCTTATATTCCACGTTGCCAAGTATTCGTGACTGGAGTGATATCATTCGATTTCGTAAAATCATGTATTTTGACTTGTTGTTGGAAGTTGTATTAGTCTTTCTTGATCTATTCAGGTCTGGAAGTGACTTCTTTTGGCTTCCACGAAGGTAGTATGCTTGAATGCTTGTGGGGGTTCTTATCCAGCAACTGAGTAAGTATAACTATGTCCAGCGATTGGAGAGACAAAAGTGCGAGAGTCTTTCCCTGATCTAACTGAACCTTCCATATCATGACAACTAGTAAGCCATGAGGAGATTGGCGGAAACAAGTTATTAACTGCTAGCGTAGTGGTCAACTCTGTACACTGCCTTTCCCGAATTGAGTTGATTGTGAGATCATCGGCAGTACTTTGAAAAGGCTTGAACATAAGGAAACCCAATATCATAAATGGTGATAATTATATGAAATCCATGCTACTGTAACCTTTATTAATGAAGGGAGCTCTAGTGGTGGGGTTGACATGACACCCTGAGCAGCTCCCTGGTAGTGAGGGGCATTCTATGAAAACCTCTAATTTATATCCTACAACTCAAGATACCAAACCTCAATTGGACCACGCAAAATGGCCTTACCGCTTCCTTCAGGGCTCACTCCCTCAGAAGTCGCATTTCTATGTGAAATGGAACTCGTTACTGTCGTTCCTCGCCAACGCCTTGAGAGCATTGATCTTCTATCGGTGAGCGCGTCCCTGTCGCGTTTATACAAGCTCGACGCTGACCTGATCCGTTACACAGGGAACGACACCGACTCTCCGGCCGCCGCACAGAAGTAACTTACCTTTATGGCTTGCGATACTGTTAAAGAAACAACGGCGCGCGAATATTGTTCCTCCTCCTTGGCTTCATCCCGATTCGTTACGCGATATCGTACACCACGAGACGAAGGTCGATCCTAAAGGATGGGCGCCACCACCACCTCCTCCAGTGCGGGCAGATAGTCGAGGAAATGCGAGACGGCTAGATCCTTTTGCCGACGACGAGGTAGTACTGTCGCCGCCGTTTCTTCCATCCTGTACATCAGATGCGCCTTCGGGTGCCCTGCCATATCACTGGTTCGAAGTCGCAGAAATGCTCCTCGCCCACGCCTCAGACGATGTCGCCTCCTCTTCAGAAGTTCGTTCGCTACTCCGAGATCTACAAGAAGTCAGGGCTGCAAAGATGCGATCCAGCACCGCCCAACTCGAGGGTGGAGTCGATGGTGTCATGAGCCTACGAGGAGTTGGAGCTATGGAGCTTGCAGAGAGCAGAGGATTCGTCGTCGGTGTAGTGGAAGGCGTGAGGAAACTCGGCGCAAGCACAGAAGCAACGCGGAGAGAGGAGGAGGAACAAGGTGGTGGCGATGAGTCGGATGAGGCGAGCGATGAAGAGATGGGACTATGACCCTCCATCTAGGCTATGAGCGAAGAATTACGAATTCACGAAAAGGGGTGAAGCATACATGGCGCAATTAAGGAGGACGACTTGTAAGTCGATTATTATTCAAAACAAATCCTTCCCAATGTTCCTGTCTAACCTCTAAATCAAAACATAGCCCGTTATTTTAAACTCCATGAAATGCCTAATATCGCTATTAACTCATACCTGCCTGCGCTGCCGCTTGGGCAAGGGCCAACCTATGCTTAGCAAGTCGCGCAGGATGGATTCGAACTCTCCCGCCAGCGGGAGGCTGAAGATGAGGTGCCAGCACCTCCCAACTTGCGCCCTGCAACAAGGCTTCCGCAAAGTCCTCGCGCATATCTAGCCCTGTCTCCCTCAGATATCTCTCAGGGTCAGCAGCAGCTTCTTGCAGAAGTTCCTCAGCCTTGAAGAACCTAGCCCAATCCTTGTGCCATTCACTATGACACTCGTGGCATCCTCTCCCCGGGTTGTGAAGGCAGGGATGAACCTCGTAGCACTCAAATCCTACAGAGTGAAATTGCTCGTACCAGTCATAATGGCGACGAGCTCTCAGTCCGGAGCCGTTCATACCAGGAATTTCACTAATATTGTTGGTTAGTTTGTGTTCTGAGAATGAATGGATGTCTTGACTCACGGGTCGAAAGATGGCCAGGCCAGGGGGCTGAGTTCACCTGAGGATGACTCGTCCACAGGAGTGGCCATCATCGCGTATGCGACTGGCTCGTCCCTCAAAGGACTGGGCTCATCGGATACGGGGGAATCAGAGGTCCAGGCCATAGGTTGCAGAGGCTCAGAGGCAAAGCGTGTGGTCGTGATTGTGGTAGTCGAAGTTTCAACAACCATGCGCGGTGACAAAGAGCGGGCTCTTTTTGTTCCTGCTGCGGAAGCATCCTCATCGCCGTCACAAGACCGCTTACGCTTCCCCACGACACCTTCTGAGTGGGCGGGAGGAGTGTCCAGTCGTCCGATAGACTGAGCAGAGGTTGGGAATGAACTTCTCAGTGGTCCGATAAACTCGGTGCAGTCTGGGCTGTCGTTCTCCCTACCCCCGATTTGAGCATCATATCCGCTATGGTCGATGAACGGAACCTTGATATCTGTAGGACGGCTTGGTCGTCTGGAACGGCCATCAAACCTGGGCGAGTCGAATCCAGCAATCCATGTAGAACGGTTCCTGGCCCCGGACATGTTACTCACCATTGCCCACGCGCCTGTATCATCGCGTGAAATGGCAGAATCCCCAGCGGCCAGCCCTGAGTTGTACTCATCGTCCGCCTCATATCCGCTTGGATACTCCTGGGCGGAAGAAGAACCAGCAGCAATCAGAACACCTGAAGACCCAGGAGGGCCAGAGGAGCCAGAGGAGCCAGAAGGCCCAGAGGATGGACCTCCCGGCGCATCATCATCGTATTCATCGTCTCCTTCCGAATCTGATGAGCTTTCAGAGCCGGTAAATACCGTGTTGTCGTCAGAGGTTTCCACAGAGGGTTCATAACCACTGCTACCCCCGCTTCCACTTGACTCATCCTTAGATCCATCGCTTGGGGGATCGCCAGAGCAGCCGTCGCCATTGTCTTCATACTCGTCGCTACTCGGCTGTTCGTGACCTGTAGCGATAAGTACGTCTATCTTTATACTATCAGGACTTGGATGGTTCGGAGGTGGAGAAGTCCGAGTAGGTGAACTCGGCGAAGAGGATTCCGCGTCCGAGTTCGAGCCTGAGCCAGTGCTCGAGGATGGAATGACGTTAAATAGCCCAGCTGCCGAAGGCATTGGGGTTCCAGGGGCTTGATTTCCCACTGAAGGCGAAGGGGATGGTGATGACGGTCCTGCGCTAGAGCTTGAGCTGGAGTGCTCATCCTGATCAGAAGGAAAGGCTGGAGGAGGGGAAGGAGATGTAGATGGTAGTGATGAAAGCTCCGAGCTGGAGCTGGAGCCTGCAGGCTGGTCCTGGCCTGAAGCTTGAGCATTTCGCCAAGCTTCACCATTGCGGGTGTTAAGCTTTATTATCCGCCTTCTTGGAGCTGCAGGCTCATTCTGGTCGGGGGATGAATGCCCTGAACTCGAACTAGAACTCGGACCTGAGGTTGCGCTCGGGCTTGGAGACGGAGTGGCAATTGCTGCAGCTGTATTCGAACCCGAGGGCTGCCCCTGGTTTGAAGGGCCAGCAGCCGAAGGGCGTGCAGCATAGTTAAGTTTTATCCTGACTCTCCTTTCTCTGTTAGCCATGTTAGCAGTGCCGCCGAGCCTCTGAACAACATCATTGAATGGCAAGGGCTCAGGGTCCCCAACTAGGGAACGCTCCTGGCAATCTCTATCAGACTCAAGGCTCGCCATCAGAGGAGGGGCATTGCTAAGCCTGGAGCGGGCTCGGGTCAGTCGCATAGCCCTTGGTTCAGGAGCAGGAGCAGGCCTAGGATTTCGAGGTCTTGGAGCAGGTCTGGGGTTCTGGGGTCTTGGAGCAGCCTTGGCTTTGCCCTTCCCCTTTCCCTTCGGATTCTTGTTCGGCATTGTGATTATAGTTGTGAATAGTTTCGATAATGGATTGGATGTTCGACAATGCTCTGCTTTGAAAGTAACGTAATGGGTTGTGATACTAAAAGGTTGAACATGTTTGGAACTGAGAAGACACAATGTCTGTTATATATCTTCCTCCTCATGGTGATAGTGAATGCAACGATATGTTCCTGTTGTGAACAACGATCTATTGCTTTATGAAGGCCTTTTCCTATTAAACAAAGGCTATGTATTGCATGAACACTATAGACATTAAAGACAAAGTAGACGTTCAGTCTAAAGATACTGTAGTCGCCTGAAGAATTTCACGTTCGTTAATGAACAAATATGTGCCAAACAAAGAAGCCGGGTTTCTTTCTTCCCCAGAACTCACAAAGAGGCTCAAACACCTGCATTCAGAGCCTGCAACAGATAAGTCATGTCACATTCACTGGAACACTCACATGACTAAAAGGTCTTCATCAGATGCAAACATCTTATATCTGTTAGAAGTAAAACTACACGTGAATGGTGGAATGTTGCCATATCACAGCTTAGCTATATGTTTCCCACGCTGTCAATAGCGAATGAGAGGAAAGCAAACCTCTTTGGATGCTGTTAGTAACTCATTTATCTTATTTGAATGATGGAACGTGATAACGCTTTTGTACCCCCAGCTTCTCCAATGGTTGCACCGCTTGTCTGGGACTCATTGACCATTATCGTCGGCCCATTAATATGAGTCATCGAGGCTCTAAATTTGACGTGATGTTTTCTTTCATAGACAAATTATGATGTCTGGTAATCTCCTATAGCTGTATTGATAAGCGCAACTACCGAAGGTCAGATAATTGCCGAAAAACATATCTTGGTTTGAGTTCATCATCATGGCCGAAGCTACCCTAGAAGCTCTCATGACATCCATGTTGCAGCAGCTATCAACGCTAACGGTGATCCGAGAGTGTATAAGTGGAAGTAACATAAGGACCTCTACACAGGCTTCAGGACGAGGTAGCCATCTCAGAAAAGTAAATATTCCACAATTGTAAGTAAATATTGATACATTTATATGAGAGAAGTTATCAATTACCTAAGGTAGGGAATCATAGTCATCATATCTTGGCTTGGATGCATATCGTCTGACAAGAAGCAGGTACAGTTGGGGTAGCCCCTCCCTCATGGCAACCGGGTCTCCACACCGCACCTTCCGGGGCAATCACACGACCAAGCCATGACCGCTATCGCCTGAAACGGCAAGTAACTACCTTACGTGATCGTCATGGTACCTGCCTCGGATCTTATCTCTCCAGGCAGTTCCACGCGTCTTTGCCTTCCATCTTCATAACCTCTTCTCAACATCATCTTCTTGCCATTTATCGTTTCAATTATCGCATTTACAGACACAATGAAGTTCTCACAGGCTTCTCTCCTAGCGGCTTGTCTGCCTGCCGTCTCCGCTCGCTTTATCGAAACTGCCGAGGCCGACAACGTCATTCTCCAGCCAGACGAGCTGTTCCTGGTCGAGACCGCCCCCGGCAAGACGCAATGGGTGACTGAGGAAGAGAAGTGGGAGATGCGCCGTGTAAGTCTCATGTTATGCCCCCAGCTCCAGCTGGTTTACTTACACTCTCTAGAACGGCCAAAACTTTATGGACATCACCGAGACACCTTCGCTCGGCTCCAAGCGCATCAACGCTGAGAGCACGGTCACGTTCCCTAAGAAGTGCGTCAACCAGGACGATGTCAAGAAGCTCTCCAAGAACCTCGAGAAGAAGAACATGCAGGCCAACCTCGAGAAGTTGACCAGCTTCCACACCCGATACTTTAAGTCCGACTACGGCCTTCAGTCCTCCGACTGGGTTCTTGAGAAGGTCAATCAGATCATCAAGGACGCCGGCGCTGAGGATACCGTTTTCGCCGAGAGCTTCCCTCATACATGGAAGCAACACTCTGTTATTGCGACCATCCCTGGCCAGTCTAACAGCACTGTCGTAATCGGTGCCCACCAGGATTCCATCAACCTCTTCCTCCCTTCCATTCTCGCCGCCCCAGGCGCTGATGACGATGGCAGTGGTACAGTCACTATTATGGAGGTGTTCCGCGCCCTTCTCAACTCCAAGGACGTTGTTAAGGGCAAGGCCCCCAACACCATCGAGTTCCACTGGTACTCTGCTGAGGAGGGTGGCCTGCTCGGAAGCCAGGCTATCTTCAAGTCGTATGAGGAGAATGGCCGCGATGTCAAGGCTATGCTTCAGCAGGATATGACAGGCTATGTCCAGAAGACTCTCGATGCAGGTCAGCCTGAGAGTGTTGGTGTGATTACTGACTTTGTCGACCCTGGTCTGACCAAGTTCATCAAGACCGTTGTTGAGGAGGTACGTTTGTCCATATTTCTTTGCACGTTCTTTTTACTAACTCTCATTTCCAGTACTGCAGCATTCCTTGGGTCGAGACCAAGTGCGGGTATGCCTGCTCCGACCACGCTTCTGCTTCCAAGGCCGGCTATCCCTCAGCTTTTGTTATTGAGTCCGCCTTCGAGTACTCTGACCCTCATATCCACGGTACCGACGACAGCATTAAGTATCTGTCTTTCGACCACATGCTCGAGCATGCTCGCATGACCCTTGGCCTCGTTTATGAGCTTGGCTTCTACGACTTCTCTGATAAGACAGAGGAGAAGTGGAGTGACCTGTAAATGACTCGTATCGTGGAATTGTGTTTAGAGAGCAGCTATCTCGTTTTTG
This sequence comes from Fusarium brevicatenulatum, assembly GCA_013363135.1. NCBI lineage: Eukaryota > Fungi > Ascomycota > Sordariomycetes > Hypocreales > Nectriaceae > Fusarium > Fusarium brevicatenulatum. The sequence continues at coordinate 27,827 of JABEEJ010000036.1, read as the reverse complement.
GATGGGTTGCCTCGATTCAGTTATTATGAGCAACGGATTACATATGAGGATACACGCATAGTTAGCATTGAATAAGACCATCTGTTTGAAACTCTTGAAACGCGTAACAGCATAATGATCACCAAGAAGTCCAGAAGATTTGTCTAGAAGATTGTAATCATATCATGAATTTCTTACATATAAGTTAATTTGCCCTTTTGTCTATACCCTTATAAAGAAAGATCCTGAGCGCCACTGATGACCTACTAACACCCGTTATTTACAGCTCGTTTACTGACCTTGGCCATTTCCATTATTAGGAGGCTGCTGCTGTTGTCCCCAGTGCGACTGGCCGTTCTGCTGCGCTTGCATAGACATCAATACAGCGAAGAATGCCGGGTTGACGTAAGATCCGCCATTGGCAGCATTTTGTTGACCTTGTGCAGCTGGCCATCCAGGAGGAGGAGGTGGAACAGCCGCGGCATTGCCCTGAACAGGTGGTTGAGGCCAACCGGGAATTTGGAAGCCAAAGTTGGGCATCGCTGGTGCCGCGCCTTGAGCTGGAGATTGAGCGCCGGCCCATGGGGATGGAGGAGCAGCTTGTTGGGCAGGCTGAGGAGATGCCTGAGGAGGTAGCGAGTAGCCGTCTCTAGGCTGGTTGAAGCCTCCTCTTCCACCACGTCCAGAACCTCGTCCACGACCCCCACGCCCTCGAGAATCACCACGACGTCCCCCTCGTTGGTGAAAGTTTCTGCTTGATGGAGGCTCATAGGTCTCTGTTGTGGAGGGGCCAGAACCATAACCGGGTGGTCGTGCGAGGGGCTTATAGGGGCCGTCATCCTCATCGTCGTAGTTAAGACCTCCGCCCGGTCGCGATTCTTGTCGCAGAGGATGAGGCTCCTTGCCTCCCCTGGCGGGGTCTTTCTTCCATTTATCCTTCTTCTTCTGCTTGATCGCTCGCTTATACTCGGCCTCCTTTTCATCGTCCGAGAACTCCATCTCGTCATCGCCCACTTCCTCATCGTGAAGGTTACTGGCGTCTGAGCCCTTCATGTTCTTCAATGGCTCGGTAAAGACATACGCGGCGTGGTCGGTAGGGTAGTAGACTGTTTGGCCGACCTCGAGTCCCAGACTTTTGATGTCCTCGTCTGATGTGAAGCGCACGGTATACATAGGCTGCAGAACCTTTCCGATCGTATCTGCAATCGCACCGATGACTACTCGCTCAGCTGTGCAGAGCACGGATCCGGAATCGAGAACCTGGTACTCGCCAGGTGTGAATGCCTTGATCAACATCATGTTCTCCACAATGTGCTCGATAGCTCCCAGCTCTTCAACCTTCATCTCAGGTGTGATTGTAACATCAGGCTTGGGAATTACTTCTTCGGGTATCTCATTCTTTGTCCGGACCTGGGTGGTTCTTGTACCAGAAGCTCCTCGATCGCCCTCATCATCGGATCCTCCCTCAGCCTGCATGAGCAGGCGCGCGGTCTCTTCAACGCCCAAAAGTTCGTAACCTTCGTTGTCGTCGGAGTCTTCGTCGGAAGAATCAGAGCTGCTTGATTCTGAGGATGATTCGTATGGAGAAGAGTCGACCTCCCATTCGGGGTTATCGCCCTGATCGTTCTGAAGTGGTACGGTCTCGGTTGTGTTCTCTGTAGGAGCTGGTTGCGCAGCTGGAGTTGGGTTTAGACCGCCGATGGCGGCCTCGAGGGCACTTGTGAGAGAAGGAGGGCTTTCGGGTTGATCGACTGCCATGGCATCTGATTCTGCTACTGCTACTGGTGTGGGCTTGGCCTCAGAAGGCTCGGTCTCGGTAGCAGCAGGTGCTGAAGGCTGGTCTTTGGGGTTATTGGGAGCAGCGTCCGTGATATCGGTATCTTGAACGCTTGCGGCAGCAGCAAGGACGTCGGCGGGCATGGGCGGAAGAGTCTCGTTGGGTTTGGCCTGGCCGAGGCCGGGGATTTGAAAACCGGACATGTTGTATTGCGGTCGCTTTATTATATAGTGTCTTGAATAAAATGGTAGATGATATACGACTCTTGGCCCATTGGAGATAGGTGAGAGGATAAAAACCAAGACAGATTTGAATGCGACAAGCGCAAAAGTTAAGATGAAGAAAAGAAGAAAGTTTCACAGCGCCTCTTGCTCATGGGTAAAAGACCCTTCCATCTATGCTAACGCTAGCAAGAAAAAATCAAGGTGAACGATAAAGTGGACCCGGTCACCCGGCGCTAGTACCCCACAACACATGCTTCACCGTCGGTGAGCCACGCGCCTCGGTTAAGCCTTAAAAGGCACCTGCTATAAAATGTTAATGCTAGTGGTAAGTGGTTAGTGCTGTAACAGGCCCCTTCCCCAACTGTTGAAGGAAGCTCCAAATTCCATACCCACCCGCATCTTGTCTACCCACTCACTATGACATGACGACAACATTCCTTTCCCTGTAAACCATCATCAACTCACGTCGAAATCGAGGTCGACAGCAACGATGGCTCCAGGTACAGCTCAACAGTCGCAACAGCGGCAGTTTGTGCATCCAACTGCCAGTCATGCCAAGAAAAAGTATGTAGAAAACCTATTTCATCCCACTTCGAGAGCTCTACTGACCATGTCTCTCTCAATTTAGAGCTCCAAGCGCATATTCTATGCAACCGATTTCCGCCTTCTACTGGTTCTTCGGTGCCGCTCTCGTGTCCGCCTGGTTCGCCCCGATTCAAGATTGCGATGAGACGTTCAATTACTGGGAACCGACTCACTACTTGTCCCATGGTTACGGTCTTCAGACGTGGGAATATTCTCCAGACTATGCCATCCGCAGCTGGCTCTACATCGCCTTCCACGCTATTGTCGGCAATGTGCGCCGGATATTTCCTCACTCGAATAAGGTGAGTTGCATACGATAGAATATACAAAAGAGAGGTCCATTGACGCCGAATCTTCAGCTTGCCGAATTCTACTTCGTGCGGTTTGGGCTAGCCTTTGTGTGCGCCATCACCCAGACGATCCTTTTCATGGTCACCAGCACCACACTCAACAGCCGAATTGGCCTTTTCTTCCTCATCGCGACTGTTGCCAGCCCCGGAAACTTCCATGCAAGCACTGCTTACCTTCCATCGAGCTTTGCAATGTACCTGGTCACTCTGGGAGCTGCAGCTTTTATGAACTGGCGAGGTGGTCTCAAGACTTCTCAGGGCATGTTTTGGTTTGCTGCTGCTGGAATTTTGGGGTGGCCCTTTGCTGCTGCGCTTTGCGCGCCCTTCATGCTGGAAGAGCTCATCCTGCTTGCATTTGGTGACAAGACAGCGTTGTGGGAAGCCTTTGTTCGCATTGGCCGTGGTGTAGTTTCTGCAGTCTTGCTTCTTGTAAGTCTCGTGTTTCCCTGCTACATGATCGATCTAACATCTCTAGGCTGGCGACTACTTTGTCAACCTCTTTTTCTATAAGAAGGCGGTTTCTGTGACATGGAACATTGTCAAGTATAACATCTTCTCATCAAACCACGGCCCAGAGCTATATGGAACAGAACCTTGGACATTCTACTTCAAGAATCTGGCCTTGAACTTCAACCTCTGGTTTGTTCTGGGTCTTGCTGCTCTGCCTCTATTCATACTCCAGAAGATCATTTCACCATCTGGCCAAGGGTTTCAGACCGGGTTGAGGACCATTGTGTTTCTCTCCCCCTTCTACATGTGGCTGGCTATCTTCAGCGCACAGCCTCACAAGGAGGAAAGGTTCATGTATCCGGCCTATCCCTTCCTTGCGCTCAACGCAGCCATTTCTCTTCATATGATTTTGACCGCCTTAGGCAACTCGGATCCCAAGTCCCTCGTTGGAAAGATTCCTGCCAAGCTGAAGCTCCTGGTTGTTACTCTCACCATGATTCTGTCTATCGATGTCGCTCTTTTCCGTGTCTATGGTATCTGGTCCGCTTACTCTGGACCTATGAAGATTTACTCTCCCCTGTGGGAGGGAACAGATGGCAAAGAGCCCATTGGACGCGAGGAGGACACCGTCTGCTTCGGAAAAGAGTGGTATCGCTTCCCCTCATCTTACTTTCTGCCCAGGGATATGAATGCCAAGTTTGTCCGCTCCGAGTTCAGAGGTCTTCTGCCTGGTGAATTCGCTGAAGCTGAGACTGGCTTCGGCTTTTGGAGCGGTACTTGGCTCCCAACAGCGGGTATGAATGATCACAACGAGGAGGACTTGGGTAAATACACTGAGCTCCCAGCGTGCACATTCCTGGTCGACACCCAATACCCAGAGAGAAGCGACCCTCTGCCACCAAATGAACCCGACTACATTGCAGACGAGAAGAACTGGGAAATTGTCAAGTGCGAGCCTTTCCTTGACGCTGCCAAGACACACATGCTCGCGAGGACTCTTTGGGTTCCGGATGCATCATTCATCCCGGACAAGTTCAAGAGAAAATGGGGTAGGCACTGTCTGTTGCAGCGAAAGAATGCTGCTGAGCCTGCTGCTGCCAAATAGAAAGCTTGAGGATTTTGCGAGCGAGCGAGCGAGCGACTGCGTTGATGGTAAAAAGATAGAAAGTACTTATCTGCCAGATAGATAGACCAGGTCCAATAAAATTGGATAGTACTCAAACAGTAATCTTGATGCATGCAATGTGCGTCGCATCACTTCAGGTCTTATTCCTACCCCCTGCTGTGGTACTCCTTTCCAAACAATCAAGGCGAGCGAGGGCCTCGAAATTCTTGATTTCATCACATCCAGGCTATTTTCAGAGGGTTACGGTTACACATAACGGCAGAGCCCTAGTTTGTAAAAGTGTCTGGTACCACGAAAGGCATGTATCTTTCCGAAGAGCCTCAGGTACCAGTCCGTTGGTTGTTTTCATTTACTAATGATGGGCCGTGCTGTTCTTTGGTGCGGTGCTCCTAGATCCACGATCGTTGGTTGGATGTATAGAGTCGAGTACTTGCGCGAAGGATATCTTGGTGCTGAGCTGGGTATCTTGTCAATACGACCAACCCTCCACATCCTCGAAGTTCCGGACACGCCTCTTACCTTAGCAATAATCTTGGCATCAGATCAGTGCTTCAGCCTTGGTTGGACCAACCTCCTCAGGTGACAACATCTCGTATTTCGTTTTCATGGCGACCACTCCTGTCCATGATGCAAACACTTCACAGCTGCAGTCTTGACAATCAGGAAACTGAAAAGTAAGTAAAAATGCAGACAGTCTTGGTACAAAGGACTCAAAGAATCCAATGCTCAACAAGAGTCGCACATCTGCTGCAGGATTGATGAAGTCCAAGACTATTCTCGCCGCTTGAGGTCAGTTGAGTAACTCGCACTTGTATCATGATCTCAGCGGCAAATTTGGGATAGAAAAAACAAGATTGAAAGGCTTTGATGCCGTTGATGTCAGTCGAAAAGCGACAGCCAAGGCGAAACGCAACTTTGACTATAGTAATGACAGATGTCGCTGTCAGTTTGTGTGCTAGGATACAGCGTGATATAAATAGCGTACAGCAGTGTGCATATGCAAAGGGTGTGTTTGCTGTTTGCGGAGAATGTCAGTTATAGCGCATTTGTATCAGAATATGCATCGTGAGGAGAGCTAGAACCTCCCATGGCTATGTCTCCCAGAAACCTTTCATACTCAAGTGGACATGCCACATACTGAAGCAACCGAGTGATCTCTTTGAAGTGGGAAGTTTGATATAGATAAATCACCGAATTATCATCGCTATTCAATAAGCCCCGACTGCCACTCCAAGTAGTGCATTATGAACTTGTTTCGTATATTTTCTACTAAAACCCCGGTTCAAGAGCAAGGGGAAGAAGAGTCAAGTCCTATATATTGCCCTAAAATAGCAGAAACCAATAGAGCCCCCTAAACAAGAAACAGAGATTGAGCAAACGGCTAATCTTCCATATCGAAAACAGAAATATCCGCTCCTGTGTTTAGAAAGTCGAATGTAAATAAAGAGTCATCTTCAGTTCGTGAACCATGATCATGATACACTGCAGGAATATCCAGGTATTCCTCTTGGCAGGATATCCTTGGTCTCTTGGTCAGATGGTCTGCTTCCTCAGACGGTCGCTTATGTTGAACAGGCCAGGACATTAAGACTGGGGTGTTGTTTAGTCCGATGCTTTGACCCACGTTTGAAAACCACGGTGAGCCGCTGGCCGGGTCCTCTAATGGCTGAGTAAATGGCAAGAGAAGAGAAGAATTTGATACGGCTTCACTGATAGAACTAACTGTTGAAAAGTTCTCGGGACCTGGTGGTGTGTCTCTAAAAGAGCTCACCACACTTTCCTGTAAAGAGCTGGATGATCTTGTTGAATGCAGACTTGGCAGGTCGTTGAAGGCTAAAGAGGGGGTGTTGTTTGCTTCAGGCGATCGTTTCTGGCGCACAACTCTAATCAATAGACCCAGGATCCTACTGAAACCTAATGCGAGGTTGTCAACATGGGCTTGCTCGGCAGCCGTTGCAAATCGATCCCGAAGAGCTTCCAAAATTGTTATTTCCTCTTCTGGCCGACCGGGGGTGCCATCCACTTCTCCTATTGGCTGCAACAAGGTATCTTTAGCAACGATGAAAGCCGCCGCTAGTGGGAAAGTTGCAGCCAACCGAGGAAGGGATGAGGCCGCAGACTCATCATTTTCAGACAAAGCAGGTTGATTTCGAGAATTTCTTTTCGTCTTTCTGGAGCTAGGTTGGTCGAGAGATTTGTGCTGGCCTAGTATCTCTTTCAAAGTCTCAGAAAGGCGCACGTCTGGCTTTGCAGCTGTGGCCAGTAAGAAGATAAGACAGCATGCTTTGGCATCCTTGAACGGCTGGGTAGATCTCATGTCACCATTATCTTTGCTTAAACAGATCCTCGTTGCAAAGAAAGACAACATGAGAGAAAACGTTTCAGTGGACGTCAAAGCCCTCTGCATGATGCTATGAGTCGAAGACCACTGTTCCAGTCTTTGTTGTAACTGTGCCAGTACCTGGTGGTGTCTCGAATGATGTAAGTTGGGTGCACCGGCCGCATGGAAGGCCTGATAAACTTCATCCTGAAGTTTCGCAAGCTCTAGGCGGGCTAATAAATCGGGTGTTCCAGTTTCGGCTTCGTCAAAGGAAGGGGGGATGCCGGAATCATAACCTGGTAGCCAGGCTGTGGACCCACGGAATATCGCAATATTTTTATCTCTGATATATAATGATCTAAAAACCTTGTGTCGTTCCAATATGTCCTCGGGTGGGAGGCCATCGGAAGATGCATTGCTTTGATGAAGGCCCATGGTGCGAGCCAGCAGACAGGCTTGGGCGAAGACGAGTTCTGCAAGCGAAGTCGTGCTGTACTGCTCGGCCACGTAACTCTGCCGCCACCGTCAGTTCAGTTTCGCAATAAAAGCCAAGAAATATCTTACCAAAAGAGCAAGCGCTTGGACATTAACGAGCCTTGGCGTTAAGAATACTCGAGGGTTATTAACAGCCATTTTCAATGTCTGTAGAAGTGTTTGGACAAAGTGGCTGTTGCCCTGAATCGTGGGTTCTTTCTTGATGCCGAGAAGAACAATCACATTGAAACAGACAGCCCAACCTTCATCTGCAGGCCCAATAGGTTGTGAATAGATTCGGTCGACGTGGGGTTGGAAATTAGATCGCACAAAGACATCAGTTGCATAGTCGACATTCTTGAAGAAAGGACCGATGACAAGGTTGAGAAACTGTCGAGGTGGGAGACATATACCGACAGGATGAGACAGCATGTCTAAGTGAGGCTCGTTACTTGCCTCACTGAGCATCTCTTGCAACATCATATGCTCAGAAACAGCATTTTCCCCAGCGTTATTGTTCTCCGAAACAGAAAATAATGGATGGTCGCTAAATTCCTTGCAAAGGGCATAAAGGGAGCATGGTCCATGATAACGATCAAGTGATTGTGATGTGTTTCTGACAATATGACGGTTTGTGTGAGGGGTTGACGTCGAATCCGTCCCAGAATGGTTCTCGGGGATCCATTCCTCAGCAGGAAGGGATAAGGATCTTACACTACTCCCACCTTTGACAAGTGATGTCAAGTCTGAGAGATCATTTTGGATGCTGTGCAGTTGGCCTTCGAGCGTCTCAAAGTTTTGACATCTGAAACACAAATAGTTTTGTAAGCCTTTGTGCACCAGCCATGGGGGAAACAAATGGCGCTTCCAGACTCACAAGAGTTTGACATGATTGACGCGCTTGCCGGGAGACGAGTATCGACATTCAACACCGTCTCGCTTGCAACTTTCACACTGCGGCCGTTCTCTTCCACATCTAATTTTCCGTGCTCGGCAGTGCGCACAAGCCAAGTCGTGTGTAGACCACATCTGCGGCTGTTTCCTTTCTCGTCAGTCAATGCTAGCAAGTTCACTGATGGTTTCAAACGAACCTCTTTACCCTGGTTATTCCACATTTTGTTCTTGGTTACAGTTTCAAAAGAATCAAAGGCTCCGGGATGCGATCTGTTTTCAATGAAGGATACAAGGATATAGATGAGTGGCCAAGCACTGGATGCATACAGTCATTTGACAGGTCTGAAAGAGGGGGAGCAGGCTCGTTAGGAGGACAAGAATCGCGGTACGACAACCGATATCATTACGTGAGAAATTATCTTAAGAAACAGGTCAGCGAAAGGTTCAACCGGGACAGTTAACTTCGAGGAAGATGTGGAGGTCTTGTCTCCCCCACGGCAAGACAGTGGCTTGCCCGCTGGCACAATGATGATCAAGGCCGCGATACCGTCAGCTCCATCGGTACAAGCATACAAATCCGTGTACATCCATGGGAGCTTAGTCGATGGATTCGAGGTTACACACTTCGTCATATCGTAGGTAACCCCGTACGTCTTTGCCTAGTTATTGGTATCGCTACATCTTGTGTATGGCCGCCGGACTCGGGGGCGCCGTTCTGATGGCAACACAGAAATGTCTTGCAGAAAATTGGCGCTAGAGCCTTAACAAGGGGGGTGCTAGAGGGCTCGTGTTTGTAAGAAAACAAAGGATTACAAAGAAGAATTCTTCGCTTGTAAACGCTTTGATGGAGGTTGAGATGTAAGGTAGGTATGAGCTAAGTTCAGCAGTCAGCTTTACCCGGATGAAAGGAAGGTACGGATGTACTTCCTACTTACCCGTACTTTCCATTGAGGTAGGTAGTACTGGCCAAAGCTTAGGGTACTCCTTCCAACATTAATTGTAACTCGACGTGTGGAAGTAGCGGGCCAAGCACCTTCCTTTCAGATACCAACCTTAAGGTAGGTACGACTTACACAGTGGAGGCCCCCAGAATTACTTAAGATTTTGCGTCACATCAGACTCAGGCTTGATGATCTTGGCACTTTTGTCCTTCTTCATTTTCCATCAACAAGGCTCGAACAACTCATTGGAGACTTGACAATTGTCGACTTTACAAGGATCCTCCGTTTTTGCATACACGAAGCAAACGACAGCCTATGATAATTCGTGGTGCTCATCCTTGCCACGGCGGGCTAGAAAAGCTGAAGATTGCACTGCCGGCAGATGTTTCACACACATGCTACAGGACCAAATATGGCGCTATGCATCCTTTGACAGGCATTCTGCATTCACAATACCTGGTTTACTCTGCACACGCCTCCATTTCACAGTCAGAGAAATGGCCGAGGAGATCGCCTGAGAGCAATGGAATACGCAATGGATCAACTCATACTTGTCCCGGTTTCGAGTTTCGAGATCCCAAAGATCTGGGCCATTGAACACCGTGTATCGCCATAGTAGCTCAACTTCTTCTCCGTGTCCTGTGCCACATTCTCGAGGGTCTGTCTCGAACTACTTAATAGCTTGATCTGATTCTTGACCACGGCCCTATTTATGTAACTGGGTGAGAACGACACGAGCATTACAATTGGGTGGACCTTTGCGACACGGCAAGGCTGAGCTGCTGTTTGTCATTCCGAAACATTCTTCAGGTCGAACCAGCCGGAACTGCAGGCAGCTTAGTATGACAGAGCCGCGCACCGGGGCGGAATGTTGGAATGATGTAACACTGAACATGCTTAAAAAAACGATACGCATGAGCACAAAGATACCAAAGCCAGCTCACCGAAGACTTCAGATGGTGAAACCAAGCGTCTTACAATGGCCGCAGTCTCTTATCACAAGCAAATAATTGCTTTTCAAGAATGGTTCAAAAGAAGAATACAGTCAAGGACAAGCTTACTGTGTAATGGAACGACTAAGACCTCGTTCAAAGGCATTTCTTTTCAACGTCCCATGTCAGATCAGCCTAGCGAGTTTCACGGGGAGACGTATTGGTTGAGCATTGTATCCAAGACCGTTTGACGAGGAAACGAGACAGAGATAGAAAAGACAAAGGGGAGATTTTGTCAGATAACCAGAAAAGCCCCCCATTTCCTCCTCATGGAAGTGTTGGAGTGCCACACGGGGATCCGCTGGCGGGATCCTTGCATGCTGATCGACAGCCATTACAACTCGCATCGACAATGATCCGGAGGCTGCTTTTGATATCCCCAACGAGGATAGTTGAACTTCTCGAAACTTCTAAGGGCAAACAGGATCTTGAGATTCCGGTGATGGCAAGCTGGTTCGAATGACTTCGCCAGAATCAAACCAGCACCGGCTGAATAAATAAGCTTCTGGTTCGGGGTATTTCATACACGCCAAGACTGCCTGTTCCGTATCGAAGATATGAGTCCTCATTTTGCATATACGGCACGCTGCTCACTGAATGGACTGATGAGGACAATCACCGATGTCTTTAATGCTGCCGCAATGGGAATGGGAAAATCCACCACGTGGAAACGAGGCCGAAGTCTATCGGGCACGCCTACACACATTGGACTCAGGTACTGAGAGCCGCCACCAGTAAGCCAAGGATTGATCCTGCGTTAGGGGGAGCTGATGAAATTGAGGGTGTGGTGGCTGACAATTTACAACATCACGACAACAACTAAGTGAATACAGACAACAACATCAAAAGAAACATACGGACTGGGAGAAAATGAACAAAGTTTCATCAGTCTTACTCCCACAACCCATGGGCTCCGTTCTCAAACATCAGCATAAGTGTGGATCAAACAACCAGTCATGCCGAAATGCCGGCCGCCGGCTTACACGGCCTTCCTGATACATTGGTACGGATTGCCTACTTTACAATGACGGAGCAAATACCCTCCGCGCTACAACGGATGAGGCTTACGCGGGAACGGGCCGGTCTGACGCAACATGCGGGTTTTCTCTACCAGCCTTGGAAGTGTTTCCGAGTGGTATAAACACGCCGACGGGTAACTAGTCAGGTTGGAAGAAGAACTAGCCGGGCACAACCTGGGGCTGTAACCAGTCGGAGATATGCTTACTCCTATGCAACGCGACGACTAGTAAGAAAGCAGCAGGAACAGGGTCTAAGCCGCGAGGCCAGATCACGGCTTACTCGCTCAGCCCTACGAACTGATCAATCAACGCTAGCGGCATCAATGCCATTGCTGACATGAGGCCTTGATCATTCTACAGTTACTCGACTAGGCAGGTAACGACTCTAGGTATCGAAACACAACACAACGTCTGAAACGGCATTGTTTCTCAACCCTTCAGAAAATCTCCTTTGGAGAATGATAATCTACAAGGGCAATCATTGCGGACGCCACCTTCAGCTCCTTTCATGACGATCGTTGGCTGGGTTTGAGCATGTTTATATCAGACGGACTTTGGGCCTCGGGATCGCGCTCTCGCGCTTTCTTCCAAGTCCGAAGGTTGTTTGACGCATATCAGCTGATGTGGCGTGTATCCCGGTTGCCTTTGAAGACGCTTTATTGTCAAATGATATCTAGGCGGTGATAAGCATTTTGCACCTCTGACCTATAGAATTACATGCCACTCAATTCTCACACATATTATTTCTTATCTTGGAAAATCTGACTGAAAAACCTCACCCCGTTTGATGGGTTCTTTTGTTTTTCAAGTCAGATTAGTCAAGAACGGAAAGTATGATGAGTTACATGGGCTACATCGAGAGAAGCATGAAGCCCAAGTTACACTCGGCTACAATTCTAGTGGTCAGCCATCTGTGAGGCAATCAGTGGACATATACTTGTTACTGACGTTCTATGCTTTCAAACTCTCAATGTAACCCGGCGGCTGTTATTGGTATTCTTTGCTTTCTATAGTCTAACCAACTTCAGGGGAATTAGATAGTTCCCATTGTTGGCAGCAACCTTGGAACCATTACAACGGATCTAGTCACCGGAGAGAGAACGCAACAAGCATAAATCGGCCCTAACTCAATCTTATGTCCGCGAACTACTCGCGGATATAAACAAACATCGACCCCAGATCTCGACCTCAATCTGACAATACCAACAATGAGCGTCGGCTATATGCTACCCATGAAAGATTACAACCCACCATCTCTGACGAATCGGCCGACTACCACACACCATCTATTTCATAAGTCTCGAACTCATCTCTGCATAGATAATGCAACATTTGCTGTCAACAGTTGCTTCACGAACCCCATGTCTATCTCTCCAAGCAATGTCGCACAAGATTGCGCGCGACACGGCAAACTTGTTCTCGCCGATCCCGATTCTCTGTGCAACTCGACCCAGAGCCCTCCCGTCTTTCGGTCATTGTTGGCTATGATATCAGTAATCCTAAGCGGGCAAAGAGGAGACCAGACCTCCCGGGTTGACGAGATGTGCCCCCACGAGTATTTGAGTGGTAGGGAGACTGACGTGCATATCATTGACGGGATACTACGTTGTGATGTCACGACACAACTGAAAGAGTTGGCAGGTAGATGCTAAGTGATGCATGTTTCTCTGGTTATATGGATGCTGTGGAGTGTGTTCATGCAGTATCACCAAGGAAGTTGTCGACAGGTCGACGATAATCGGACATAGAAGATCCCCGATCTCATATGCCAAAGCGCTTTTAGTTGGTCTCAGTAGGTGAGACAAACATATGGATTCAGTCAACTGCTAAAAGCTGATAATATTCAGAATAAACCACAGAGCCAAGTGGTATGCAAACTTTGCTGCAAATGTCTCTACCATGGCAGCGGAAGCGATCCCAGTCATGACAGTCCAAGCGCACAGCAGAATGTAACGCGGTGATCTTGGTGCAACCTGTGTATCTTTCCGTATGTCTGGAAGACTCATGTTGGCAGTGATCGTAGCTCTTCTCCCCGGTCTCCCAAAACTGTCAAAGCCCCGTTCGGGGAGGTAACAATGAGGCGCTGTTTAAACTACGCACTGAGACATACAGACGGCATTAATTCGGCATATGTTGCAGCTCCGATATGATACGGATATCATATATCGAGTTTTGCTTCAACTGAAACATCAGAATTCCGCCAGTCTAGTGTTTCGTTGATTCTTGTTAGCATTTACCCCTGAGCAGACAAAATTAATATGCTCCCTATTCCTTATCTGGAGGTAAACGGCATTCTTTGGACGAGCATGTCTTTGTACTCCTTTATCGGAGATTATATGACACAACATATTCTCTCCTCCAATTCAGGGTCCACGCAGCATAACGCTGCATAACCAAAACCCATGTCTCTTCCCTCGCCATCAGTTGCCTTTATAGCGTCTCACAACTTAGCGGCAATCTCGAGATACTCGCTTTTCTCCTTCAATCGGCGGGTAAACGATGGAGACTCTATTTGCGATCTGCTCAAGGTGTCGAGTTACACAATCTGCTTTGTGAGAGGATAACCCCATATCCTGGATGAATGACACTTTGATAAAATTATGTGCTTGTCACTTGCAGATGTTTCATATGTCAGATCGACGATCATATGCTTGTTTCTGGTAACAGATCTCGGTCAGGTCAATGGGGTAATTGATTATGCTGAGGAACAATGTTGATCACTTGGCCCATGTAATGGTCATACTCAACCAAACTGGGAGCCAAACACATGTATATTGCTTGGACAAAATCAAGCGTAACTATGAAAGATCCAATTCGCAAGGAAAGGCTTTTAACTATTCGCAACAGAAGATCAACCAAGCTCGGAGTATGCTTTTCCTATATTGGCCACACCTAAGTCCTTTGAGATCCCTCCATTATGACACCGAGCCTTCTCATACAAAGGAAGCATTGCTCAGCCGTCTCCTGCTTCACAGTTACATCTTAGAAAGACCACTCATAAATCAGAAATGGACCCTCTGATATGCCATCAGTTATAGGCCTGATCGAATAATCTAGGCACCGGTTGTGGTTGTGGTAGCGGCGTCAACAGTAGTAGTTGCAGTCGTAGTACCCGCGGGGCTAGCCGATGAAGTCGTAGGAGTGTCGTCCACGGGGGCGCCATCGACAGCAGATGAAGATGATGTGGTAGCTGCTCCAGTGGCAGAAGCAGTAGGATCAGTAGTAGTGCTTGTAGTACCTGCTGCTACCACGGTTGTGGTAGTGGCAGCTCCAGTAGCTGCGGATGTAGTGTCAGAGGAAGCTGCTGCGGGAGATGAAGTCGCCGCCGAAGCAGCAGCCTCGCTAGTAGCGCTCGTAGTAACTGCTGCTACGACGGTTGTAGTAGTTGCTGCTCCGGAAGCACTGGTTGTGTCCGAAGAAGCGGGGGCTGCTGAAGCGGTGGATGTCACAGTGGCAGTAACAACTACTGTGGAAGTTGAGTCAACAGTGTCAGTCACTACAGAAGTCGCATCGACAGTCGCAGTCTCAGTGCTGGTCTCTGTAGATGTCACATCGGTGGGGGTTACTGTAGCTGTTACAAAGACAGTCTGGGTTGTTGTCACAGTGTTTGTGCTTGTCGCAGTAGTATTGACAGTTGAAGTCACCGTATCAGTCTGGAAGGCTGTAGCTGTGGTGTTGACTGTTGCGGTAGTATTGACCGTTGCAGTAGTGAAGGCTGTGTCGGTCTCGAAAGCAGTGGCTGTAGTATTGACAGTTGAAGTCACCGTGTCAGTCTGGAATGCTGTAGCTGTAGTGTTGACGGTTGAAGTGACAAAGTCTGTCGCAGTGGTGTTGACTGTTGCGGTAGTGAACGCTGTATCGGTCTCGAAAGCGGTGGCTGTAGTGTTGACAGTCGAGGTCACAGTATCAGTCTGGAAGGCAGTGGCTGTAGTGTTGACGGTAGAAGTGACGAAATCCGTGGCCGTGGTGTTTACGGTAGCAGTGGTGAGAACCGTATCAGTTTCGAAGGCAGTAGCTGTAGTGTTGACAGTTGAAGTGACAAACTCTGTTGCAGTAGTATTCGCTGTTGCAGTCGTGAAAACTGTATCAGTCTCGAATGAAGTTGCAGTGGTGTTGACTGTTGCAGTAGTGAAAGCTGTATCAGTCTCGAAAGCGGTGGCTGTAGTGTTGACAGTAGAAGTTACGAAATCCGTGGCCGTAGTGTTTACAGTTGCAGTGGTATCAACAGTTGAAGTAACGAAAGCCGTGTTGGTCTCAACTGTTGTAGACGTGGCATTGACAGTTGAGGTAGTGTTCACCGTAGCAGTGGTGAGAACCGTATCAGTCTCAAAGGCTGTCTCTGTAGCATTGACAGTGGAAGTCTGAGTGACGGTGGTCGAGTTTGTGACGAAGACAACTGTTGTGGCAGTAGTCGCTTCGGTGGTGAAGTCAGTCTCTGTGGACGTGAATAGCACCGTGGAGTTGACTGTAGCAGTCTCGGTGCTGGTCTCGACATCAACCTCGGTGGTTGTGAACAAAGCTGTGTTGTTGACAGTGTCAGTCTCCGTGCTGGTGACCTCCTCTGTCTCTGTAATGGTAAAGACAGCAGTAGAGTTGACAGTAGCAGTTGTGGTGGCAACGTCCACATCAGTCTCTGTAGACGTGAAGACGACCGTTGAGTTGACAGTAGTAAACTCAGTCTCTGTGGCGTTGACAGTTGCGGTACTAGTCGTAGCAACAACATCCACCTCTGTAGAGGTCACCACGGCCGTTGAGTTAACGGTATTGGTCTCAAACACAGTGTCTGTAACGGTGTCCGTCGCCGCATCAGTGACATTCAGCGTCGCGGTAGTAGTCACATCGAGGGTCGCGGTTGTGATGCTTGCTAAAGTGTTCTGTAAGTAGATGCTCTGTATCTTTGACGACTCTGTTGCTACTTACCCGGTGGGCAGGGGACTGCAAGGGCAGACTCGACTGCCAGAAGGCCGAAGCCCACCAGAGTATTGAAACGCATTGCTTCGGGAGAGCTGTGTCGTGTAACGGAGGTTCAAAGGAGGTTGATAGAGAAGTAAGGACCTCAAAGGGTTCATGAGACTTTATAGAAACATGGTCACTTGATCCTGCGAATGGGACGCCTTGTCCGATTGTGTTGTGAGTTGAGGGCCATGGCGTCTACTTCCCCTCAATAATCGGACCATATGGAAAGTTATTGTGCTATTATTTTGAACCTCAAATCTTTTCCGGCCAGTTCTTGGCTCTCGATTTGTGTTTGTTGTTGAAAAGATGTTTTCGACGTTCGCATATTGAGTTGGTTTTGGCCGAGAATATACTCGATACGGGAAAGAGGCTGATAATACGATGATTTGAATAATAGCAATTGATTGCACCTTGTGTTGAGGCTGAACCTTGAGGAAGACTCCATGCGGAGATGTCGAGCATTTGAGGTTCTACGGGATATGATATGTCTGGGTGAGATTGGAGACTTGATAATGATATTTTGATACAGGCATGCAGTTTCCCAACCTGGAATATATTTAGAGCTTTTTTAAATTAGAGTCCTCCTTCCTATGTTGTTTGAGTTCTTTGTGATCATTGAGTTGAAGGTTGAGGGAAGGTTGAGGTTAGCCCGATTAAAGTGGGACGCCTTCCGTCGCTCACAAACTGAGTTCTCCGTCCGTTAGGCCCCACCCCGCTCCGGGTCCCGGGTCCGATATCGACAAGTACCTGAAAGGTGCTTCTTAACCTACCTAAACAGTCTTGTACAAGCATAATTACTTGGTTTATTGGGAAATTGAGTTCATAATGCAGCTTGTAATTGGGTGCGCTCTCGTATAAAAGACATCTCTTCTGACTATTATGCTTTTATGCTGGCGTTAAACATTCAACGCCGAAAGTCAACAGCCGCGCGGTAGCTTTCAACAGACTTATGGCCACATGCCGTTCTGTTGAGAGAAGTTCAACTATGGAGGAGCCAATCGAGTGACTGATAACATCTCTAGAGGTCGTGGCCGCCAGATATACACGAAGCAGTTGAGGTCAAGACTATAGAGTGGGTATTAACCTATACCCGTCACGTTTTGAAGCATCATTGGCGGTGAGGATAGAATTTATCCGCATTATCTATTTAATAGTAGGAGAATTCTCGATTAGGACAAGATTCGATAATGCTATCAACTTATCAAAGATGCAGAGATAGTATTTCGTCATTCGGACTTGCGGATGCTGACTAAATGAATTAGCCTGCCCCTCCCCCGCGTTTTAGGACATTTAATGAAGCTGTCACCTCATCTTGAAGCTACTGGACCAAGCTACACTCAACATAACATAACATAACATAACATAACATAACACGGTCAAGAACTCACAATCCTTGTATCAACGCCCAAATCTTCTCTCCACTGGCTTTTAATACGCCCGCCACGAATATTTATTATTCTATCATTGTGTTTTCTGTTGTTAGTGGGTGACATACTGGTTGTCTATCGTATCGCCACCTTTATCTCATGCAACCTGAGCTCAGAGAGCCAGAGTCTATGATGACGACTCACGATAGCTTCATCGATGTTCTACCAAATGAAGTGAATTTCCCCCGAAAACATGAGACAATAAGGAATTGACTTTCTTTTAGACTCTCACCTCAATCTTGACCCCCTTCTCAACTCAAGATTTACTCTCTTTCGCCCCGATTAACCGCCGCATCTGCTCTCTTGTCACTCGCCTCCTTCACCAACGCCTGCTTCAAGCTGCGCCCCTTCCGGACAATAAGCTTATTTTAGAGTGCTACCACCCGAGTGATCAGCTCTACACACCTTATTTGGCATGTCGCTATCAAGGTATTGTTGGGCAAGACGGTCAGCCCATCAGCGAAGATATGCCCGAGCCGTCTGACCTGAGAGCGTTGTATGCCTCTTATAAGCCCGTATTCGCTCCCGAGAACCGAAGTATCAAAAGGAGCCGAAGACGTCCCACGGAGGCGCAGCCCTCTGATGATGTTGAAGATGATACCGCCACTCAAGATGTGAACCTTGATGATGGGGAAATGTTCTCTCAGCTCTGTGCTGTTACGAACCTTGTCAAGGAGGGTCCAAGGAGCGGACTGTTCATAAGCCATGTCAACATTGTCGATGGGGTCATTCGCGTCTTCCGAAAGTGGCTCGCCAAGATGGCCAGCAGACAGGATAAGTCTCAGTCCGACTCTGAGAATATTATCTGGATTGGTACGCACAATAACGTTGGGATACGATTCAGCGTTGCACAGGCAGCATCTGAAACGATGCCACTCATTTCGGGGCCAGATGATGATCCGCCAGTTCACTACAAGCTTGTATATGAAGGTATGATTCTAGTTCATGATTGCGTGACATATGCTGATTACTGATAGAATTGCTCGTAAGAACGAGCTGTCTTCTCGTGGCTGTGGAGCAATCTGCAGTGCAGGAAATTGGAAACTCTGGAAAGACTCTTGTGATTCACGGTGCTGCCATGTAACCGAGTTGACTGTATTAAGATCTTGTAAATGACTGTTTTTCTTTGAGAGTTCAAAGATATGATTTCAGTTCACGTTTCGTGCCACTTGTCACTTATAGATGCCCAATTATCGTCAAGTCTAGTATT
This sequence comes from Fusarium brevicatenulatum, assembly GCA_013363135.1. Taxonomy (NCBI): domain Eukaryota; kingdom Fungi; phylum Ascomycota; class Sordariomycetes; order Hypocreales; family Nectriaceae; genus Fusarium; species Fusarium brevicatenulatum. The sequence goes on along the minus strand of JABEEJ010000036.1, from coordinate 9,103 downwards.
CTAGTCTACCTAGATTGCGATACACACATCGCCACTCATCACAAGCCATAAATCTTATCATCGTACATATATGCCAGACATAAGAAAAGGGTCACTCCTAAAAAATCTCCCCCCTCAAAGACTCGCCGATCTCTTGCCCGGCGCCTCTCCCATTCTTCGCAGCTCAACGTCACTACCGGAGTCTGTGTCGTCCAGGAAACTCTCGCCGCTTCTTCCAACATGCTCATCATGCTCAACCCGTGTCTCGATCATCTCTCTATCCAGGGCCTGAGGGTGGCGTAGGTTTCTGTACCACTCTCGAAGAGGTTTTCCACTCGTCACAAAGAAGATAACCGCGTTCCAGAGTCCTTGGAGGGGAAGGACGGCGGCCGTGGCGACATGGTACTCGTAGGGAGAGGTACCGACGAGCCAGCTGTGGATGCGGTTCAGACTGCTCGGGATCCAAGTCACCAACACACTAAGGGCGAAAAGGAAGCTCGTGCGTAAGTACGCCCGCTTTATGGGATCGTCGATGACGAATTTGTTGATGGTTCGGTTTGTCGCTGATGCTATGCGACGGAGAGGGGATATGCTAGTTCGCTCTCGCTCTCTGCTGTCGATACCAGGAGATATAGAGGTCGAGAAGTAGTGACTGTGAGATCCCTGCACGACCTGTGGGTTCTCGTCAAAGGAGACTTGAGGTGATGGTGGACCAGCAGTGTAAGCGGGCTTAGGTTCACTAGGGAGATGGTTCGCTGAGGGTGTTGAGTGAACGACCTGGACTTCGGTGACGATAGTGCCGTAGAAACAGTCTTGAGGAACTGACAGGAACTCGACTTGGCGTTGCTATCAAGTGTTAGCTGGACAGTCTATGTGTTATTTATGTCAGGCAGACTTACAGCTTGGGGCTGGGGTGGCTCAACAGGAGCTGGCTCTCTGCTCCTTGAAGCAGTCAAACTCCTGAGTTGGTTTCTAGTATGGAAGACATGATATCCAACCATGAAGTAGAAGATGATCGAACCAGCGATGCAGACCCAGACGAGCATATAGTAGGTATATATACGGATGCCTTCCCAATCCTGGTTAACCCAGCACCAGATCTGTCATCGAGTCAACAAACAATGCCCCCTTTGTTCTGATACCGAGGGCAGACTTACAGTGGCCTCACCAAACACAAGGCCGCGGTTCGGGGTTCTAACCACGAGCAACGCCATGGCAATAGCAAAAGGGCCACCATAACAAATGAGACAATATATCCACCACCATCTTCGGAATGAGTCGGGCTTGGCGCGGAAGAAGAAGACGAGGAAGACGTTGAATGCCATGGCCAGAGACCACCAAGGATCAGACTGCATGAACCTACATGAGGTCAGTTGGGAGTCCAAAGAGGATGAGATTATGAGAGGTAACTCACATATGAAACATGAAACTCTGTGCCTGACAAAGAGGTGAAGCGACGCCTAGTTCCAAACCATCCAATGCAATGATACTCGCAACACTGGCACCAACATTCGCGACACTCGCAAACACGATGAAGGTGTTTTGAACATTTCGAACCTTGGGTACAAGCGCATACGCGACGAAGATACAGAGGACAGCGACCAAGCTGACAGAGCCTCCTATGCGCTCAAACAGCACCAGCGTCGTCCTCTGGGTAGGTTCGAGTTCAACAGGCATGCCTCTCTCCGTGACGAACTGGTGACTCATTTTATAGGTGGTGTTTTCTCGTTTCCCGAGTCCCCGAGTAAGGGAGTGGGGGAGCGAGTGCAAGAAGCAAAAGAAATGATTGGTATGAAGCAAACAAAGGTGAAGGGTTGAGGATAAAGAGAGTGGAAGAGAAGAGAAGGGAGGGAGAGGGAGAAGAGGAGGAGTGAAGTAAAGTGAGGTGAGGTGAAGGAACGTCAAGTGATGCCCTTTCTTGCGTAACTTGTTGTTCAAATGTACAAGACGAGAAGAGAAATGAGTAATAGCACAAGAGAGTGTGAGAGGGAAAAGAAAAGAGAAGAGGGATAACAATCAATGGTTTGAGAGAGTCGTCCAAAGAGGGCCAAGGTCGAAGCGTCGTGTTACATTAACGCGATGCAAGCACCCGGTTCTGCCGTTGCCGTTAGACGAGGGATCTTTTGCCTCTTATGTTTTTGTACTGTGAGAGTATGACTGTGATTTCTCGACAAGCGAACACTCGGCAGAGAGAGAGAGATGCAGACTACAATAGCCAGCCTGCTTGATAGATAGAACGTGTTAGTTTGACCAAACATGTCATATACACATTCTATCTCTTGGCTCTGCGACTTGCCTTTTTCTCATCTGCCGATCCTTTCGAGTTATCGCCCTCCAGGAGAAAGAAATATCAGAGAGTGAGTAAATGTGTGTTTTGTTGTCTCTCTTGAATTCCTACCAACGCTCAAATTATAATGTTGGCTAAAGTAGGCTTTGCAGTGTCAGTGACACTGACACTGACACTGATGGCCAAAGCACCCTCTTTATCTCTCTCTCTCTCTCTCTTAGAAGACACAACATAACTCGAGATATCCTGTCTCTTGAGAACCAAAACGTCACCAACTGTTAATCACTGTCAGTCACTGTCACGCTCATATCGACCAACACCAACTCTATACTATCCACCAACACCCATTCCCCCAGATTCTCATCCCCAGATCTGTCCCATCTCCCGTTGATAGTCTCAAGTTTCAACCAAAACGGTCAGTCCATACCAAAAGCGGTGACTCGATAGGGCTAATACCCGACTGTTTCTCGACCTGTTGGTCCTCTCTACGATCCAAACACACAAACAAAGACGCCCCTCGAACGAGCCTCGACGTTGCATCTTCCACCCCGCGATCTGAGGCTTGGTCTTGGCATCGCCTGTGCGTTTCGCTAGTCTCGATCTCCAAATATTGAGGTATGTAGATGTGATGGCATGGTCCCAACTCTCAGCCTCCCCGGACTCGGAGAGACCTAGCCTCTCCTGAACCCAACTAACCTCCATACAAATCGAGATGATAAGCCTAGCAGAGCTGACACCCTTTTTTAACCGAGCTTTAGTCCCATTCAATTGCGGTGAGAGAGAGAAAAGAGAAACATGGGCTTCAATTTCAAGGCTAGAGCTGTAAGCTCCCGTGGGCTGAATCAGAGTGTGACATCACCAACACCTTTCTCGGCGCAGACTCGAGCTCGATCAGCCCTTTACCCGCTAACGAGGCTTGGGTCTCTATCGTTTGGAGCTGGGCTAATTATGAAACGTGGCGGGTGGCTGCTGCGACAAACAATAGCCTTGATCCAATTACTCTCCTCTCCTTGGCACATCCAATCCAATGTATGTCTAGGCAATGTCTATGTCTGCATCGCATAGGCTATTCTATTTCAGGTACGGGTCCGACCCGGTATAGGTCAGCAGATCGATCTGCATATTTGCCCTGTTTGTTTGTTTGCTTGCTTCTTTTCTCTGGCTGGCTGAATCTCAAATCAGGCTCTGGAATGCTATGCTCACCTACTTTTCTACAACATACAAAGCTTTCTCAATTGGCTATCTCCAAGACAAACCCGCTGCACAGTTTCTTACCTGCACCTCTCGCATGAGAGAATTATGCACACAGCCGTCACAAAATTGCTGAGAAAAGAGACAAGTCAGCCAAGTCAAGTTAATGGATCGATTGAGCTCAGCGCCACTTTACAATCTAGCTAACAAAAGAGCTCAAAAACTATAAACCCTGTATAATACCATCCACTACTAACAATCCTCCTATTTCTGACGTATCGTAGAAATCATTACAGTGTGTAAAGGAAATCGGGTCGCTTATCTCCCATCTCATGGATCTCCGCCTCAGACTTGCCCTCCACAAGGTGATCCCTCTCGCCAGCCAACCGCGCCTTGTTCTCACGCGAGAGCAAAACATACATCAGCAGACTTCCACAGAAGATGCCGCCAAACATGTAGGCAAGGACAGTTCCGTGTCCTGGGTAGAATCGTGGACCATTGATGAAGACGTTGCTGCTCACAACACCGTTGAGGTTGCCCCATCCTATGACAAACCCAAGAGTGATGCCTCGCTTGTAAACACCCTCAACATTGTTGGCGACCCAACTGATGGTGATTGGAATGACAGGGTAGATACCCAGGGCACCCAGGAAGCAACCAGTGTACTGAACAGCAGGGTTGGTAGAAGCGATAAGCATGATGAAGCCTGCCATACCGACAGGGGCAGCGCACAGGTTGAAGATGCCTCGCTTGTTGAGTCTGTCGGAATACATACCAACGCAAATAGTAACAACTGCGGCCAAAGCATAGGGTGGCACGCTGAGAAGCTGGTTCTTGACAACAGCCTTCTTGTCGGTGAAGGCCATGTTCTGGATGATGGTAGGCAGGAAAACGCTGAAAGAGTACAGGGGCATCAGGGGTCCCATGTAGATGAGCATACCGCAGTAGGTCTTCCAGTCGGTGATGGACTGCCAGAAGTACTTCATCTTGAATTGTTCATCCTGGGCAGAAGATTGCTTGTCGGCAGTGAGTCGATAGATGACACGAGCTCGTTCCTCTTCGGTGATAAACTTTGCATCGGTAGGGAAGTCGTGGACCATCCAGAACGAGATGATACCAACAACGATGGTCATGAGACCTTCAAGGATGAAAATCCATGCCCAGCCGGCAATACCAGAGACACCATCCATCTTCTGGATAGCGGCAGCCAAGAGACCACCGAAAGAACCGGCGAGAGCTGCAGCTGAGAAGAACCACGCGGCACGAGCACCGAATTCGGATCGCTTATACCAGCAGGAAAGGTAGTAGTTAATTCCGGGGAAGAGGCCGGCTTCTGTGACACCAAGGAACCATCGAGCAGCCATGAGACCGTCCCAGGTCTTGACGAAGCCCATTCCCAGCATTGAAGCACCCCAGAGGACCCTGAATACGAATTAGTTATATGCTAGTGGTTTGCTGAGGGACTGAACTCACATGATTGCAGGAATGAAGATGGATGGCTTGGACCACTTGAGCAGGACATTGGCAAGAGGCTCAAAGACGGCGTATGAGATGTAGAAAATGGTCAAAGTCAGGTTAAAATGGTGACTGTCCATATGTATGTCATCCATTAAACCAGCGATCTTTGCATTTCCGATATTGGTTCGGTCGAGGAAGCAGATGAGGTAAAGGAGGCAGAGCTGGATTGTGGTTAGTAGGTTACATGCTATATAGTGCAGAGTTGTCATACCCAAGGAACGAGTTTCATATCAATCTTTCGAAGCAACTTCTTCTCCTGAAACCTTGTTAGTGCAGATCATTAAACATTTGTTTCAATGCCACTCACAGCTTCCCTCGCCTCTTCCTCAGTAAGTCCAGCATAAGGGTCATTAACACCAGCAAGATCAACCTCTGAGGTAGAGGCCTTCTCCTCCAAAGTTTCCTTTCGATCGTAGTCGCTCATGATGAAGGAATCCAAAACACAGCCAAAGAATCTGATAGACAAGGGTCGCAGGTAAGGTAATCTATCGTAGGATCACACGAGAAGGTGATGGGTAGAAGTAGGGCCGGCTTCTAAAAAAAACGTGGTGGGAAGGAACTGATGGAGGACAAAGGATGCAGAGAAGCAACCAGCCGAGACAGAAGGGGAGGCAGGAACCTAAGAATGAGAGGCTCAAAAGAGGAGGAAGGTGGTATCTGAGCAACAGAGCCTCGTCAATATGAGAGACAAGACAGAAGGAGCTGTAGGGCCAAATCAAGTCAAGTATGGAAGGCAATGCCCGAACCCCAGACGCGGGAGTGACGGTGCAGGTGCAACAAGGGGGAAGGAAGGAAACCCTCTTATTTGCGTACCTAGTATCAACGAGGCGAGAAACGGGAGAAACGAAACAAGCAAAAGAAGAAGCAAGTTTCCAATTCTGATCCTGTTTCTGTTCTTGATGATAGGTAGTTGTAGATGCTTGACTGTTCTGGTAGGATATCTCTTTCGGAAACCTGGGGAAAGTGGCCCTTTTAATAGTCAATTATTCTAACCTCCCCCAGGCTTGAGTCTAGGTATATCCTAGGAAAGCCTCACTTCTCAACGTACTAGTTAGACCCCTAACTCATCTTGTGGGGAAGTTGGGCGCCCACGTTTCTCGTCTTGAGCCAACGATGGAGGGATGATAGTCTCGTTAGTGCGGAGAGAATGGAATTGGAGTAGTATGCAACCATAACATCAACCCTTGGATTCCCTTGTCTCCTCCGTTTGTCCGTCCGTTTACTGCAGCCGACTATACTAACCGACGAACCACATGTCAGAAACTAATCCTTCTCGATGTATCTCTCCTCCACATTTACAGGGTATTAAAAATCTCTTATGTCTCGGAGGGGGAGGGGGTGTAGAGAAATACTCGCCGCATGAGAATCTTGAGAATCTTGCTTTTCTTTTCTCTCTTGCGGGGGGGCTTGGGGTCACCTTTGCAGGGAATACAATCCTTGCACTTGCACGCCTCCATCAACTTACATATGTACATCCATTGTCCTTGACTTGATATGACTTGACTTGAATTAGTTGAAAATCATTATGGAGCCCGGCAGATGGGCCATGTAACGCCAAACGTGACGCTGTTTTTTATCTTTTTCTCTCCTTGTGTTTCCGAGGGGCGGCCACGCGAGATGGCGCTCTGAGCGTGTTGGGCCATGTAACTCATGTACGAGGTGTGAGCCGTGATGAAGGGAAAGGTGAGAGGTGAGAGAGAAATAGAGAGAGTCGGGTCAGACTAGCGAGCATGATCACTAATTGGTTTAGTTTACAGGGCAGTAGATCATCAGGGTTTTTGGTGTAGGTACTGTAGTTTCGTTAGTGTCAATCACTAAGAATCTCCAATGCCAAGTTGAAGTTTATTTTCCCCAACTTTCTTAATGATCAGCGCCGTTTCTTCCGAGGACCAACGTACTAGCATTAGTTGTAAGATAGTACTGTATTGATCGGTGTACATGTACCATTATTTCGAAGCCTGCTGAAATCGAATCGTGCATGGCATCTCATCTCATGTAGTGTAGTGTCATGTAATGTCATGTTACTGTGTCCCCAGATGAAAGACCTTGTGTTCAGAGATGACGGGGGACGGGCCATGTCATGTCATCCCATTCTTGACACAGACGCAAACATGTCCCTAAAGAGATTCAGATTTAGATTCAGATTCGTGGATTCTATTTCTGGGGTTCACTGATGATCGACTAAACTGTTTGTTCACATTCCTATCCATATCCCTCCCTACATTGCCTATTATGCATCGGATCCGCTGTTTGTCACTATGCATTAGGTCCAACTATCGGAAGCACGTCTTTCAAAACTATCCTTGTATCCCCTCATGGATCAGTCCCAGTTTTTCTCTCCTACATTCGCTGCTCTAAACACAGCCAAGACTTTGTATCTCCATTCTCAACGGCACTTTGAGTTTCCCCCCTTCTCACGGACAACCCAATCAACATACTCTGATATGATCACTCCTCAAGCCAAGATTGTCAGCCAGGAACAAGGAAGAGATCATGGCTTCATTCTAGGCCTGTTCTCATACTAACAGCTAACTAGAAAATCGCATCAAACACCTTTCGAGTAAGCCCCGGCGAATCAGAGACTCTCAAATATGTTTCGTGATACAAACCAATCTTCAAAAGGCTATTCGTTCCCTCCTTTAGTCTCCCCTCCCACGGTATAGCACGGTCCAGTCCCGGTGTTTGCTCCGCACGCTACGGTCTTCCCGCCGGTCCCCGCCACGTTTTTGGGAGTGACATCGCCTGGAACATCAGCCCGCTAAAAAACATTTTGGAGATGGTTTAGCGCTAGGGAACCTGCATATGACGCTTCATTTCTGGAACGTGCCCTGAAGCGAGGAGGAGACTCTATCCAGTCGTGCTCTTTTGATACTTCAGCCACGCCGTGGATGCCGTTATTACAGCATGCTAGCTAGAACAGGTCAAGCAGGTAAAGACGGTGAATAGAGATTTCAGCTCGGATACGTACATGTTGAAATGAAGATGTGCAGGGAGCAGTATAATACCTAGTTGACTGAATATACATCAGTGGCTGCTTGGTAATGAGACAAGCAGTAGGCTATCTCTCACCGGTCAAACAGTCCAAATATCTATCATATTTCTCCACTTATTCTAGGCAGCAATAAAATACAATGCATTATCAAGTATCGAGTATCAGATGATAATCAATTGTATTGTAATATGATAACAGCATCTCATCGTTTACAACGCTCTCAGCATTACCCCATCTTCCCCGCAATCTTCATCTTAGACTACCCGTTCCCCCACTCAAGCCATCCATACCAAAACTTCAAACTTCTCCAGCTTCTCCGCAGATCCCTTCAAACTCAAACTCAAACTCTCAAAATACAATACAAACCGCGTCATTCTCGTCTGTTCCCCTCCGCCTCTTCTTCCAAATCCTCAATTCCTACTGGCTCTTCAATCTCTTTCCCTCAGGGATCTTTGGAGTGGTCTGATGGAAGGGAACCGGCGGCGCGGAGGCCAAAGCCCGTTCAACGCCGTAGCGCCCGGCTTAGTCCCCGGTAGTTGAACATTCTGGATGCCTTCTCCAGGCAAAGTGAGTTGATGAAGCCATCGCGGCGGCCGCGGGAGCCAGCCACGCGGAGATCGAGCGCCGTTTGCTCACCTCCACACGGCTCCGGATCTCCCCGTTGATGATGTTTCCCCAGAATCGCTTCATGACAGACCATGTATTCCCCAGGATCTGAGCATCTCAGTAAGAATTCGGGACGGTGATGCCTCCGCATTGTGAATCTCACTTCCCCACGATTCTTGACAATGTATTCCTTGTTATTCAAGATCCTGGGGATGATGCCACAATGTAGTGAACTAGGCCGTTCAAGGCCATTGTAAGCACTTGACTCAGGATACTATGAGTAGGTATCGCGGATGAGCAAACCTAGACGACACCATCCAACTTACAAGGTGTTAGGTGAAGGCTGAGGAAGTTGTCCGAAACTCCGGTACCTTATCCTAGAAAACAGCCCATTATTTCAATACACTATTCCTCTCTAAGGGGACATAATGTGTTATTTATTATATTTTCTATATTTTATCTATATTTTAACTACCTTACCTAATTAATATAAGCCTTTTAGAACCTTCTCTTTAGGCTATATTACTAGA